>JAPYYT010000964.1:0-34177 GCA_030522565.1 Ceratosolen corneri
CTGCACTGTAGACCCTTCCAAGATGGGTTGGAAGACTTGGAGAAACTTCTGCCCTCGGGGTGCGTGCGGCCTCATTTTATAGCCGCAGGGCTAACTAGGTCTCCGAGAGTATACAATTATCGGGTGGTGGGGGGTCAACTAATTTTCCTAATCTAGTGAGATTGATGAGCATTGAATTTCACTTCCTTGAGAAAGGAGTAGGGGGGAAGGTCAAGACGGTGGAGACGGGGCTGCGCTGCAAATATGCATGCGCCCTGCACCAAGACGTGGCGCGCTGCAGCTCATTTGATTGCTGCACTTGGCTGGTGAAGCTGTGATCGCAAAATATATGTGGCGCGCACTAAAGACACACGATGTCTCCGGGGAGGTACCAAAGAGGGCAGGGTATCGTTATAAATTCAAACGCAAACAATAAATGTACATTGCAGGAGTTGCATGAGCTTGAAAAATGGCAATCACGAAATATGAGATATTCAAACATAATAATCACAGGTTCAGTCTGTCTTTAATGAAGTCTCAGCATTCAATTGAAAGTTGAATATCGCGATATCTGCAAATGGATTTTAATCCTGATAATTCTAGTAAAATTATTGAATTATTTCCTCATGATTTAGCGAAGAATAGTCTCGGCGGTCAATTGTAAGATGAACGCCGTGTCGTTAGTATCTGAAAATTAGGTTCCGTGCATATCGCACGGGACAACTACACAAGTGCTTCTTGTATTATAATTACTGCCTTGTGATTTAATCAAGACTGTTAAAGTAACTAACTTGCATGGCTGATAAAGTCTTATTTATAGAAGTCACTTGGTGTCATTGCGCCGGTGAAAATTTAGTCAATTGAAAGTGTTTTACGTAATAGAATAATTTTTCCACGCTTGTTGCTAAGCATTATTGTAGGCTTAAGGATCGAGCTTATAAAATATTGTTTTTGAGAAAATTAACGGACATGTGGGGGGTCATTTAGACCGGATTTCAAAACAATGAGCTTACTTAGGAGTAAGCTCGAAGAGACTCGCGAGATTTCAATGAAATTTTGAACAGTTAGCAATACATTATGTGTAATGTAATTTAATATAACGCTCTTCAATATTTTCCTTTCCTTATCATTCTTTAGTTATTATATTTTTCCTATGTATTTTCAAATAGTTACCTTTCTTTCTAAATTATATACTAATTCCAAAAGTTATTATTTAAAATACTGACCACTTGCAAAACTACACCTTTTAATTCTTTCCATCCCTAATTTTTTAGTAAGTAGTTTAAATGAAAAACGTATCTTTAAAAACTTGATGAATTTGACATTGTTATATATTGTGTATTTAAAATTTTAAAAACCGTTTTTTCAGTTTGCTAATGTATGCATCTTTATGAATTATAATTCGTTTCGTTAAACGTATAATTAAGATACTATAAAAATGTAATGCAATAAAAGTTAGATCCTTGAGCAGACAAGTTTTAATATATCAAATAACGATAATACATAAAGAGTTAGCAAAATTAGTTCAGTTAATGATAATCATTATAATTATTAAAAATAATCACTGAAATATATTTCATTTCTGTATATAAAAATAAAATTATTCAAAATATTTTAAGAAAAAAAAATATTACAACTATCTTGTTACTAACCACTCTCCATTTAGTCCATATTACTTTTAAATCAATATGCATCATATTAATAAATATGATTTTAAGAAATTAGTCTTCAATTAACATGTGATCATTCTTAATATGTATGAAAATTAAATAAAATGAAAATATTTATATAATGGATATAATAATCATTGAATACTATGAAAAAAAAGTAAGGATTATGTATTATAAATATTTCGTATATATGTAAATATATATGACAATACCATAATTTATTCAATTTTTTATTATGCCTTATAAATAATATAAAATACACATAATATAAAATAGAATAAAATAGTGCATTTTTATTTTGGAGGAATAAGGAGAAAAAAAAATGTAATGAAACAAACAGTAAAAGAAAATAAAAAAATTACAATGAATATAAATAGAAAAGATGAAATATAGTGAAATTTGGACTTACGTAAAAAGTAATAAATACATTTAGTACAAAACAAAAATAAAATCGATAAAGGGATGAGAAAATAATCTAAATCTATCATCTGCATTTGAAAGGAAAAAAAGGTAATAAGATCGAAAAATTTTAGATACCTTGCAAACAGATAGAATATTGCATGGAAGATAGAAGGGACAGAAAATCGACAATAAAGAACCAAGACGTAAATAGAAATACCTAAAGCGATGTACAAACTTAAATTACATTTTAGATGATTCGTAGATATTACGAAAAGAAAGAAGGAGAATCTAAGAAAAAAATGAAAATAAATATAATGGTAAATTATGCATGAAAAAAGACATAAAATATAAGGGTATGTATATATTAAATATATAAGTAATATACAAATGACTACTTCAAAATACGAATTGTGTACAAATAACTATGCTTCACTTTTCGTTCTTTTTCTTTTTTTTTACAAAAACAGTATAAGAAAGTAGCTTCCGATTTTTCATCAATATAATGTTGTTTGCCTTAATATACTTTAAAATTTCTACTTAATTCTATATAATATTGTTGCCAATAAATTACACAAAAATTAGTGAAATAAATTTTATATTTACTTTTATTAAAATTTGTTTGTCATGACATTCATATTTTCAATATAGATATATTTTTTATATTAATTCATTATCTAAAATTAATAAACAAATAAAATAAATGATAAAATTTACTTTTTAAACTTAAATAGAACCTTGATGTAATATATAAGCTATGCATAGACGAAAATGAAAAAATAAAAAAAAGCAAAGAAATGTACAAGAAGTACTAGACAAGAAATTAAAGAGTTTGAAATTTTTCAAATGAAATTTAGTTGAGCATAAGATATACTCATTGAACTATGTTAAATAAAACTTTTCGTCAGGATATATTTAGATTTAAATATATTTTTTTTAATATTTCAATTGTATATGTAATCTAATTATCAAAAAATGGTATAAATTTTACTATACTGTCTTAGTAATTAAAGTTTCTAATTATTAATATATGACAGAACTGGAAACTATATAATCGATAATTTACATAACAAAGTACATAAAAGTAAAAAATGTTCGTTACTATATAAGTAAAGAAATAAAGAAATTATAATAACAAAATACTTATTAAAGATTTTTATCAATTATAACACTTAAAGATTTGGAGATACCATTCTAGCTATTAAATAAATTGATTTAATCTATTGATTTTCATTTATTTTGCTGAAAAATTTTATTTGATTAAATTTATAAAATAATTATTTCTATCTGCAGAATAAATATTTTTATTAAAACAGTTATTTTTATGAAAAATGTCTAAATATTCCAAATATAAATATAAAAACAATCTATATTATTACATGAATATGTGACGTAGATATAAAATATAGATACTTAAAAATAATAATTTATAGTCAATAAAATTTATACAAATTATTGAAAATATTATATATATATATTGTAAATATAAAAATTTAATATCAATACACATCTTCAATCAAATCTTTCATCAATAGTAACAACGTAATATTTCTTATCCAATATATATATTTATCATCAATTACTTTAATTATAATTGTTGGTGTTATTAAAAGCGAAAGTTGGACAAACACCTAATTGATATCTTGTGATATATACCGAATATGAAGGCTTAAATTAAATTCCATCAATTCTCGAGAATAAGATTTTTTATTAAAATAATTTTCCAAAAATAACCAATAGAACATACATCAATGGTAACAAAAAAGATCATAGTAGTTCTTATTCACATCCAGAAAGTTAGTATGCGGATTATACTAAAAAATATAGTAAGAAGAGGAAAGAAATATTGGATTGAAGCATAATATGTACTGGTTTTATCATGTTGACAATTGATTTGGCTCCAATGAATTCTTAGGTATTGACTACATTTTTATATTTGTACAATAAATTACATTATATTTGTACAATAAATTTTGCAAATATGTATTGCAATAATATCTAATAAATTTTAATTATTTAATGATAAATCAAATCATATGTGAATGAATAATTATTAATCGCATATAAAAGTTTTAAATGCATATATTAACTTCTTTAGGACTAAATTAAATTAATTTTAATTTATTTTCTTTAAGAACTATAATGATTATATTTTTTTTCATAAATAATTACTTTTAATAGTGGGAATACATATATATTTTTCAGAAATAACTACTTTTATTTTTCATATAAATCATGTTTTTTTACATATATGGAAAACATATTATAATTAAATTATAATTAAAAATTGAAACAAATTAAAAATGTCTTCAAATTACTTATTTTTATTTCATTAGCTTACGTAAAAAAATATTAAAATATCTATATTAATTGTAGTAAATAGTATATTTAAAAGTCTATACAGTGAAAATCTAATTCTTTCAAATTAAATTAATTTTCTTCTAAATAAAATATGTTTAAATTTTTGTTACCAACAGTAGGATGATTTTATTCGAGTTTTTACTTGATCAAATATAAAAATCTATCAAAGATATAAAATATATTTAAAACCACACGTGAATTTTATCATTAAAAGAAAAATTAATTTTTATAGAATAAAAATAAAAGAATAACAATAAAAGATAAAAAAAATTAATAGTAATAAATTTTATATTAATACTTGCCTGTAACTAACTCTATTAAAGCTAAAAATACTATTTTTTAAATAAAAAATTGTGGAACATTTCTACTAAAAGTTTTTCAAAGGATATAATTTTCATTAAAATACCTATATAAGTGATAATTAAATTATCACTTTTCAATTGCATATTACAAATTTTATGATTCAAGTAGTAGTTAGTACCCGATTATCAAATTAAGGTAATGAAGAAATAATTCCACGCTTCAGAATTCGGCACCTTTTCTAATTGCCAGACTAAACTGAGAGTCGGCAATTTCATTGATAAATGAACAGAAATCAGTATCTGAGAAGTGGTAATGGGATATTACTGTAATCATCGCCGTTCATAGCGGCTCTGAGACTCTGATTTTCTCCCGCTATTGCTACATGTAATGAATCATTTTGTAGGAGTAACAGCTGCGATTTGTATTTATAAGTCCACTTGCGATATGTTACACCTTATCCGCAAACTTGCACAAAATCACGCTTATCCTCTTTTCAACAACTGCTCAACTTTTTTTTATCCCTTTTTTTTTCAGACAGATCTCATTCATTTCCTCCTCTTACTCTTCTCTCTCGAGGTCAATCGTTTTTATAGTCTATTCTATCTATTTTTGCTTTCTACTTTGAAATAAATTTTATACAGTATACTTTATTAATTATAAAATGATAACGAAACTTTGTAACAGAAACAGAGATTTTTCTTTCATCATACCAATGCAAAATTATATAAATATTTATTTTTTTATAGTTTACAGCTTTATATATATATATAACTTTATTATTACTTTGATACAATAATTTTATGAAAATATAATTTTCTTCAAATTATTTTGGAAAAATTTATTAATGTATATTATCCTCATTCAAAATTCAAATTAAAAAATTTATTTTTAAAGAAGTTTTAAAACATTTTAAAAACTTGTTGAAATCTATAAAATTATAATTTCATATTAAATAAAGTTATCAAGTATTATAAAGCTATCTCTTTTTATGCTGATAATAACATTTAGTAATTACTTTAGATAATTATTGTTATATCCTTTGTTTATTAAAAAAAAGTAAATTTTATTTAACTTTTTTAGTTTAATTTGTCTACATCTATTTTACTATTATTTTTATTTTTATTTTTATTTGGTAAAAATTTTTGTAAGAATTATTTTAATTATTTTTTAAATATTACTCAAATCATCTAAACATATTATTCAAGTGTTTTAAAATTATTATTCCAATTATTTAAAAATATTATTTCTACAATATATTATATATTTTTCGAGTTTTAGCAGAAAAGACGTATAACGTATTTATACAAATAAATAATTTCTTTATTTTTATTATTTACATCGAAAGTAATAAAAATACAATTATTTATTATCCTAGTGCATTTTATATATATTTACTTAAATAATATTATAAACTATTTAACTAATATTTGTATTTCTTTATATATTTGAAGATTCATAAGTAATTGTTTGTTCTTATATGTAAAAGTATTTGTAGTATATTATATTAAAATATTAAATAAGCAATGATAATATCTTATTTTAATAGTTCCTTCTCGTTCGTAAAATTTTAGAAAGAATTCTCTCATATTAATAAATTTACAGTTGAAATAAAGAAAATACATTGCAAAAGTATAAATTACGATTTAATATGTTGAGAAAAATACAACCATAATGGTAAAATTCAATTTAATACGAATTGAATTACTATGATAAAGTGACACACTGTAATAACTTGAAATAATAACGTGACAAGAGTTCAAAAAATTTTAATTGTTAGAAATAGCGTAACGTAAGAATGAAATAGAATTTGAATAGAAAGTGAGAAAAGATAGTAAAAGAGTATAATTGATAGAAATAAAGGTTAGTCTGATTTTAAGCTGTCTAACTTTATATTAAACTTTTTGCGAGAACGCAGTATGAATAATAAGCGCTGCTAATAATGAACATGAGTGCCAATAAATTATCACTTTTCAATATATAATATTACGATTTAAAGGTAAAAATAAATTGAATATCAGATTAAAATCAGATATATGATCATTTATTGCATTCTTAAAGTAGTTCCTATAAATTTAAATATGATGCTTAATAATCTATATATATATATACAGATTTTATAAATAGAACATTATTAGTAACAAGAAAGAGTGAAATAATGAAGTTGAAATTATTTATATAACCAAAAGCAGTGCTTTTTATCACCTTAAAAATTATCACCTTAAAATACAAAGAAGAAGTAAAGTCTTGTACAAAAATAAGAGAAAATAAAGGTTGAATATAGACATATTGAATACTTTAGCTATTATGACAAAGACTTTATAACACGAATAGTAATATAAATTCGCCTTTTTAAATATAAATATCATATATAAAAAATAAAATTGTTTAAAAATTCTTGAATTCAATAATTTTATAAGTATTTATTTATATTTCATTATTAAAATAATAAAATTTACTATATAAATATCAATAGGGTTAAAATTAATAGAGAATAAGATTTATTTTCAACTTATTACACTTTAATGTGGAAATATAAGAAATATATTTAATTTTATCAAGTTATTAAAAGTAAAATCTATATTCTTTTCACTATATTTTATTTGTATTTTTTATTTAATAATTTTTTTTATGAATATTACATTTATATAAGCTTTGCAATTTTTACTATACTAATCAGAAATCCATTTTTTTTTGCATTTGATTTATTCTTTATTTACACAAATACACATGTACTATAAAATTATAATATATTTTAATTACGCATTATACAAATTTTTATATTTGTCTTATTATTTTTAAGTTAAAAATCAATAATAATTTATAAGAGGAATAATAATTAAGTAATATCTCCTTTATATATTAATAATTTAAAAAACCTCAAAAAAATTAAATGGAATTTCTAAAATAATTTATAAAAAATCTGCTCATTATCTATAGTTTCAATAAAAAAATTTTACCGTAAACAAATTGAATTTTACAGTACAGATGAGATATAAAATTATTATCGATGCATAGATATTAATAAAATTATTATATTATAAAACTGCGTTTAAAGCATTATACTAGATTATTTAATATCTTTATATATACAGTCAATATAACGTTCACTATTTATTTACATTTTTAGAATTTTTCTTCTTTTCAATTTATATTTAAAAACTAACATTCAACTTGAAAAATATTATATTTCCTTATAATATTTTCAATGCTTCTTAATAATACTACAATTGAATTATTAATTATTGTTCGTTTTAGTATTTCAGATTTTATATAGGCTTAAATAATTTCAAACATTTTATCTTTTTCATACATTGTGCCGAGTATATGTTCATGTGTTTGCATACTATACGGCTTAAATTATTAACCAAGTCTAAATCTCATCTTTTATCTAATAAGATAATTTAATGAGAATGTAATTGGACGAAAATTTTATAATAATTATTATAAATAGATCAATAAAAATCTAAACAAATAAAATAAATGATAAAGTTTACTTTTTAAACTTAAATAGAACCTTGATATAATATATAAGCTATGCATAGACGAGAATGTAATTAGACGAAAATATTATAATAATTATTATAAATAAATCAATAAAAATCCACTACTAAGATTTATTTAATATTTTGATTATAGGATCATTTTATAGATGAAAAAATACAAATTGTTGAGCATCAATATATAGGAATCTATAATGAAAATTAAAACATTACCAAAATTTATAAATGTTGCATATATTTTAAATTAATTAAATATTATTTTATTTTTATGGAAATATCACCTATAGATCATTCAGAAATAATTTTCCTACTTATATTCTTAAATCTTAAATAAAATATTTTCTACTTTTTACCTATATTTTATGTATAGTGTATTGTTACACCGCATATAAAGATTTTTTAGACAGGAATCTAAAAGTACATATATTAAAACGTTTGGCTTATATTTTTAATGATAAAATAAATCAAATAATCATAAAATATCATGAAACAAAATTTAGTTTTGAAAAAATGTTAGCAGGTATAGCAACTATACAGAACGCGTTAATTTCCAACTTGGGAAGGGTTCGATAAAAAGCTGCCAGTTGCAGGAAATGAAACGGTCTGGACGGGCGTAAAAGAAAAGCATAAACAAGAACCCAATGAGTTTCTCAATTTCCGGTACTTTTGTATGTGGCGGTTTTCTCGGACCGATGAATCTACTCAATAGAAAACAAAAATTCTCTAAGTAATGATGTAGTTGTGAATAAAATTAGATTAATATGAATTTACAAAATTAATTAATGATCTATTTATTTTAAGCTTCAATGGATTAAATTAGTTATAGATTATGATATATTCTCAAATAAAATGTATTCACATAATTATGATATAATTATGATTCTAATTATTATATTATAATAATTTATCATTCAAAATTCCACGTATCATAGGTGGCTTATTAGTTTTTACGCTAATTTTTTAAGATTATTGATTATCATTAATTATTTAATTACATTATATACTAAAATCTAATTGAATCATATGTGCATATTTGTCCTATTCTTGTTTATTGATTGATTTGCAAACTTATTTAAAGACTAACCTACCTGAAGATAATGCTTCTTTTATTCGATTCATTAACTGTGAATTTCGTTTAAATATTTTTTTCGTTCAGTCCTTTTTTTACTGTTTTGAAATTGTATGTATATATTTCAATTATTTTCTTTACTTACATTTATTAAGTGAAGTAAGAGAAAAGTAAAACTTTTAGGTAAAGTTTTATATCACTTTTAGGAAAATAAATGAAAACATTTTGACTGGGATAGTTTGTTTCTTATATGTGATTATTTCATTTTCATTCTAAACAGAAAATTGTACTATTTGTATTATAAAATTTTCTATTCTTTAACAAAACTTAAGTAGTCCGCTCTTAAAATATATATATTACTTTTGTTAATTAAATTTGATTGAAAAGTGTCACATTTATAATCTTTTATTGAAAAATTTATAATATTATACACTAATTAACCAAATATAAAATGTACAAATTACAACTTACAAATTAATATTTTAAAGGTTAATTTTTATATATTATATAATAATTATTATTTAATAATAAAGAAAGTAGAATTTTATATAATTCTTTATATATTAGGTATAACTTGTTATATATATATATATATATATATGTACTTATGGCTTATTGTGGTTTATTGAAATTATTATACAAAAAAATCTTTAATTAGTATTTACTCAAATTTATTTTTAATACGTTTTTAATATCAAAATTAAAATTTTATATTTTCTTTTTGTTGTGCTTTCACTAATTTTTCGATAAAATTAAATAAAATTATCAAATGAATTTTAATAAGTCATACAGAACCTATTTGCTTATTACATTAATGCACAGTATTAATATTATTTTAAATTCAAGAATTTTTACTCATCAAAACTTATTTTAAGAGAGATAGATGAAAGTTGAAAAAAGCTTATTTTATAAAAGAGGATATCATTAAAATTTTCTGTTTCATTGAAAATTAATGCTCTAATTATTAGTATCTAATTAGTTTTTATAAAAAAATATATATATTATTTATATTTTATCAATGTATAAAAATTAAAGATGATAATATTTATAATTTTTAAAGACTTTACTTTTCATATTATGTTTATATTTATCCCTTTTTTATGCTTTATATATGTTTTACAATTATTGAAAATTGTAAAAAATATAAAAACATTATATTTAAGTTTAATCAAAACAAACAATAAAAACTAAAATATTGTCAAATATAATTAAGTATTTTTATATTATGATTTAATTAATTACTATTTTATTCCATAGATAACTTAATTAACACTTCAATAGCTAAAATATTTTAATGGGTTTGTAATGGATTAGTAAAAGTTCAAAGATAAAAGAACTATTAATCTAACTTTTACTCTTGATTTGTGCTTATTGTTATAGCAGTATTATTTATTCGAAATAAATTAAATAATGAATAGATATTAACAATACTATTCTTGAAAATTATAATGTGTAAATTTTAATTGCTTTGCCATTCTTATTAAATCATAAACAGATCCCAGTCAGATTTCGTTTCTATTCTATAAGTGTACACGTCGATTTTTGTCCTTAGCTCTATACTTTTCCAATACCTATTCATTTTCTGTTTTCTGACTAATCTCGATAATAATCGAAACCTTTCATGCACAATCCTCCCATTTTGGCGCATACACAATAAATATATACACCAGGGATTTACTTTATAAAGCATTTCTTATTTCTTCTTTGTGGCCCTTTATGCAGCTTTTAATTCACAATGCTTACGTAATAGAGAACAATGCTAAAATTAAAATTAAAACAAGGTGAAAATAAAAAGGAATAAATTATCTATTAAGTGTTAAAGAAAGTTATATAGAAATAATAATTAGCATGGTCTTCAATTTTCAATTTTTTGGAGGGGAAGCTAAAGTAATTTACATTGAGATTGATTTGATAATTTCTTTTTTTTTAATTATATAGACGTTCAATGCATTAATATTCAAAGTACAATTAAGAACTGCTTTTTTAATTATCGTATAATATGCTATTAAAAATTTGAAAAGGCCCAGAAAGAATAGAATGAGTAATGGATAAAAAAGTTATATACTTTAATTCTATATTCTATAATTAATATTTAATATTATAATTCTAATACATTATGATGATCTATGTTAAAAAATATATTTTATAGTAAAAGTTTAGGTTGCATTTAAAAAATAAATCTCATTTTTATTATAGTAGCAAATAATAACAGTAATAATTATTATTATAAATATTAAATATTGTGCATATATATATGTGTGTGTGTGTGTGTGTGTGTGTGTGTGTGCGTGCGTGCGTGCGCGCGCGCGTGTGTATGTTTATTATTATATTCATTCGCTATTGAAACTACTACAATCAATTAAAAATACCGATATGAAAAATAGTATTTGTTATTACCAGTATTTTTAATATCATCATGAGCGGTTTTAATCATAGAAATACTCATTTTTCGAAAACTTCTATTTAAAGTAATTCACAAGAAAATACTTTAAATTATCTTCATTTATATAAAACCATAGAAGTATGTTATTTCTTCTATATTTGTGAGCCAAGTGTTACTTAAAAATTTACCGTATTGATTACTATATAAGTTATTTTTTCTCTTCAATATTCTGGCTATTTTAAGTAATGTTTTTACTATAATGCATTTATTTTTATTACGCATTAATTTTTTTTGTAAAATAGTTTGATTTCAATATATCCTAAATACAATCTTAGTTCAAATATTTATTTCTAATAATTGGTCACTAAAGTGTCAACAATTTCGTATTCAGAAGAATATGGAAACGAAGAATTGAAAAGTAAATATATGTACTATTTGAATATGTAGAGTATGAATATTTTATAACTTTAAAAAGTTTGTGCATGGTATGAGTAAGGAATGGATAAAATCTGAGTGGTATGTTGGCCTCAAGGTGAAGGTAGTGCTCTAGAATATTAAAAAATAATAATTTGTTTCGTAAAGTAAATAATCGTATAAAAAAATTATTTAAATGCTGATATAATCAATCATCTTCATATACGATATAATTTACTATTAAGCGTCTGGTTATTATCCCGGATTCGTAATACGGAATACATATAATATAATAATCACAAAAGCTACAACCATTATTTTGCTGCAATATTTATTTATAAATATTATTGTGAAGTATTATAAAATACTGTAAAAAAATTCGTAATGAATGGATGTATTAAATTTCATCAACAGTATAGACTATGTAGGTTAATTTTTAATCTGTACTGTATATTAAGTAGAAATTCTCTTTTATAGTGGCAACTAATATTTAGACTTACTTAACATTATAAAAATAGATACGTATTCTCAAAATAAAATATTCACTTTGTTTTTAGTAGAATAAAATACTTTACCACATATACTAATAGTTAAAATAGATGTTTACAGAATTAAGTCTAATAACCAATTATTCATTTTGAGCCAGATATTCATTTTGAAGTTGCCTCTTCATCCTTATCCTTGTATAAACACGTTACAACTGTCTCTTTGTAGAAATTACAAACTTTATTGAAAGCTTTTTACATTATACAGTTAGTTTCATCTGTCCTAGTTGAGACTTATTTGGTACTGTAAAATAATTGTATTTATCATTAAATTTCTTAAAGTAAGTTAATTTTTTGTACTTTATTTGACTAAATAACAAATGTAGTGGAATATATATATATATAAGGTTTTATCAAAAATTTGAGACGTATGTGAGAAGGATTTCTTGACCACTTCACATTTCTAGTTTTCTGATAAAATAGTATAAATATTTGTAAATGAGTTTGTAAAACTATGTTTAAATAACTGCATGTATTTATCTAATTATTCAATATCAGTTGATGTAACATAAATTTGTAGATTGATTGTATTGCATTTGTAATTGATCTTAAGTGCATTTCGTTTACGTATATTTTATAATGCATTTAAAAAAGTATTTAAATATTTACTTCATAAATGCTTATTAAATTGAGTATTAAAAGCGCAATGGTAATTAATAGATGATTTAGTAAAATTGTTTATAATAATGTTTAATTAGTTCCTATGTTTAGACATATTTATCAGTGTATACAGGGAAAATAAATTACATTGTTTTATGTTCACCCATTAAGCATTGCATCTATAAATAATTAAATTAAATTTTTAATTGAAGATGCCCATTAGGAGAATTTGCGATAGAGCAGTCAAGTTTTAATCATTGTATAAATAAAAAATTATAGTAAATATGTGAATAAAAATATTAAGATTATTTTTGCATTTAAAATTAATTTTGTTAAATATAATTAATAAACAAACAATAAAATTAATTTGATTAAAAAAATCAATTGGACAATATAAACATCAACTACCGTACAAATGAAGTTACTTATTTTACCAAACTTTATTGCTTATATCGATACTAAATTAAAAAATTAATTTACTCACTATTTTTATTATTTAATATGCTCGAAAAAAATTAAAATAAATTTATTGTATATTTATTATTATGTATATTTATAATTTATAAATATACAAGTTGAAAATATATAATTTTTCTCAATGCTATCACCCCCTCCCCTCTTTTATTTCTCGCGCAAAAGTGCATACACGAAAACACCATGCATACACCACGCAAACGCGTACATGTATTTTTATACCACTAATATCGTTAAATAACAATTTTAGTTCTAAAGGTTATTAATTTTATTTATTATGTTATTTCATTGTGACAATTTAAATATTTTCCAATTAAATAATTACTAAGTTGTTTCAATATTTTTTTTGTTAAAAATTGGTATATTTATATACATGCGATCTTATAATTTTATAATCTTTTATTTAATTGTTTATTATTTTTTTCATTCGTTACGTCGTTACTTGCCTTGCAACAACAATTGACAGGCCTATAAAAATACTGAAGAAGGTGTATAGACAGAAATTCAATGCATCATAGGGAATTCGGTCTAATTAATATGGCGTGGAAAATTAATAGTGTTGCATGGCAACATCGTTAGATTTATCGTAATGTCGCTCCCCTTTAGGCAAACGCTCCAATAGCATGCATACCTTTCGTTTACTGGACACCGTTTCCTGCATAACTTTAAAACCTATTTTGCTTTCCTGTTATCCCCATACTGTTTTATATTTTTAAATAATTTGCTTGTATTTAGAATATATTTCGATTTGAATAATTTACAAACATTATAAAACTCGTATAAAGATTAGATGAATATTACTATTTATGTAAAGATATTTTTCATAATTCATGTTTTCATAGACTAAAAATATTGTACATGAATATGATTCCTCTATTAATCGAATAATAGAAGTATACCGAGCTTCCAAGAAAAGAAATAGTCTGTGAATATCTTGGAAATAAATAAACAATTTATTAATTATTTTAAATAATGCTGTTCAATGGTAAAAATTTGGTTGTTTCTTACTTTTTAATTTAAAACTATTATCATAATTAATAGATATTCATCGTCAGCTTTTAAAAGCGTGACATCATTTTTATTATCGTATGCATAATTTTTTTAATTAACCAGATGTATATTATATATGAAAGTTTATTACATTTTTAGTGATAAATTAGATGGAATGAAGAAAATATTACAATTTCTAATGAAATAAAAATGAATTGTGAAATTATATAATGATTATTGTGTTTATTGCAATTTACCATTTTAGCTTTTATTCTTCAATGGATTATAGAAGATATGTTATAGTATTTTTTTTTTTTTTTAATGTAATTTAAATTATAATTATAATAATATAAATTATATTCTTACACATGTCATTGAAATATATATATCTATATATATATATATATATATATATATATATACATTTATATTCATATATATATTCAATTTAAATTTAAGATAAAAAACTATATACAATTATCTTAATATTAGTTCTTGATAGTCGTTCTGATGGCAATGTAACACGGAGTTAATGAAATGAAAACTATACTTTTATTTGAAATTATGCTTGATGAAAGTAAAGAACAATAAGAAATCAGAAAATTATTAATAAGCGACTATTCAACTAAATAGACTAATATGAAAACTGATTCATTAAAGTTGTTAATAAACCGGGATATATTAGGGATAGCTGACCAACTCAGCTGGATCAATAAAGGTACACCAATAGATTTAATTACAGTAAAGAGCGTTTTAGTTGATAAAAAATTCATAACCAGCTGATCGAGATTATCGTAAATGAGATATAACTATCGTTAAAGTAGACCAGAGGGACTTTGAGCACTCAACACGAAAATTCATACGAATTATGAAATTTATTAAGCATTATCTATTCCGCATTTCTGTATAATGCTAGAAAATAAATATTTTTCTTAATTTAATGACTGATTTAAGATAATAATATGTAAATCCTAAGAAAACTTTTCTACAAAATATAGTACTCATGAAATCTTATATATAATTGTTATAAATGTTGTTATAATTTATGAAAATGTTCAATATTTAATTTTGGAAAAATAAAATAAATTCGTTTTAAATAAAATTAAAAGACTATAATTGTAGATAACTTTAATCACTATAGAGTTTAATAAATGTCTTAATAAATTTCTTTAAAGTAACTAAGTATTACATTATTTTACGATTTAAGTTATTTATCTATTAATATTGCCTTTTAGTCACGAAATTTAAAAAAATATCTACTGCCAGAACTTTATATTTTTATTTTGAGCGGAATGCATACAATCCTAATCGCCATTAAATCTTTAACAATGAGTTTGATGAGTTCTGACTTACGCAAGGTTTAATCTAGTTTTCTAATTATGTAAATAACGGGTCGATTAACAATTAAATATGAGCACGATATTGCAATGGCATTGCGCTCTTTACACACGTTGAGTTCTCATAACTCGCCTCCCTTTTCCCCACCACTTTTTCCATTCTTTACCTGAGTTGTTTCCGTACCAGACAGTCCGAGTCGTTCCATACATCAAAGTTGCTACCCTTAGGCTATGCCGACCTGGCACGCACGCATCGCAGCAAATCATCAGAAACTTTCTCTCGGCCTCTCTTCCACTCTTCCCGCACAATAGAGTTAACGTTCTGCTTGAATTATGGCTCCCACTCCTGCAATTTCTCTCTCCACCTCTCACTCACTCATTTTATCTATTCTTTTGTTTCGCTCCAAAAGTTCATTTAAGGCAGTAGTCAAGACTTTATCTCGGCAGTGATGGTTATAATTTTTCATTATTGATGCATAAATTAACATTCGTATACACTAATCGTATAAAGCTAACAAGGCTTTCACGATTTACGTGTCACAAAATCATGTAAATGTACCACTATAGGATTACAATTGTTTAATCTAATTTAGATGAATATATTCGATTTATCTGTCTTATACAAGAGATCATTGAATTATTTTACATCGGAATTTGAAAATTAAACTACTTGTTTTGCTTGCAAAATGCAAATTCATTATTTTTCAAAATTCCATTCTTATATTCCAATAGAAAAATTTTAATACGCACTCTCATATAAGAGAAATGAGTAGTCCAAAAATTAATTTTCATTCCAATTCTACTTTCTTTAAATCAAAGTGTTTATATTGAAATTCTTAATGCTTTTTCCACTTTAAACAAATCTTTATACGTATTATATTATAATATATATATATATAATTTTAAATCAATATTTTATTAATATGTATAATTATTACTTTACCATTTCGTTCTATTTTTTATCTATTGTATTTATATTATCTAGGTGTTTTAATTTATTCTTATCCTAACATTACATGTAGTTGTGTATTCTTGAAATTTTCTTAACGTATCTTAACTTCTACTTTATCTACTTTATAACGGATAGACTGAAACCTTTTTTACGGTATTTGCCCTTTTAAAAAGTTCCATCGTGTACAGTAGTTAGCGCATCGACTCTTTTCCAAACTGATAGGAAACGTGTAGGGAAGAGGGCCACTTTAATTAAGCTTCATTATTTATTGCGGAAACTTTGTATCAGTCGTATGCTGTACTAAACTTTCTTTCGTGACACGTTGTTGTAAAACTCATGGAAAAACAATTCTCTAGTTTATGTATAGGGCTATAAACTTTTATTCCAGATATCAACTTTTGAAATTCTCTCTTTCTCGTTTCTCAAACTTCTTTACATTTTTGTGTTTCTACAAATCATTTATTTATTATGCACTCTCTCTCTATTGTTTTATATATATATATATATATTTATTTGATCTTGTTTGATATTGGAGTTCACTATTTAAATGTTGTAAATTAAAAATTTAATAAACAAAACCTCCATCTCAATGTAAAAGGAATCAAATGATAAATTTAAAATATAGATAATTTTATTTTATTATTATGTTTGAATATTCGCGAATAAAAATATTTTTGCAATCTTCTTCAGAAGTATTAAATTAATAAATTATAAAATCAATTTTTTTCAAACTATATTGTTTTCATGAAGATTTTATTTTAATTTTTTTTTTCATACTGTGTAAATGGCATTTTATTTTCTACAAGTCATATTTTACGTATTATATGGTTATACAGAAATCAATAAAACATTGTATATAATAATTATATAAAAAATGAATGTATATCAATAAAGATCATAGTTGATAATAAGCTATATTGACCTCTACCTCATAACAAAGCGTAATAATAAAATTTAGACTTTCTGATTGAATTTTTTGTAGCACATTATATTCACTATCTCAATATGAGACGTGCAATATGTGCACAATTAACAATACTTAATATTTATTATTACATTCGATTGTTATTTTTATGTACATATTGTTTGAATATTTAATGTTTAATTTAGGCAAATGATTCTTAGGATCTATTTGATTATATGAATTTTCATTAAAGGTTACAATTAATTTATGCAAATATCGAGTTTAGAATATTGTGTATGTCAGTTTAATGATACTGTTACAAATTAAAGGTTCGCAGTTGAAAACCAAATTACCTTTTTCAGCATAATAATAATTTGTTTACTTGTCATTATAACTTCATTAACTATTCATTATATAATATACATCATAATAAAGTTATCCAAAAGTCATATATAAATTTCATATGTAATAAATATTCCAATTTAAATAAATATTAAATGAATATTTTACAGAGATAACTGTATTTTGAATATTTATCAGACATGTTTCTTTCTATGATGTTTTGAACAAGTTATATTTTTATTATTATATATAACTATGTAGACTATGAATATAAAATATAATTTCGTTTTTATTTTTTCTGTAAAATTTTTGTCCATTATTTAAAATGACGTAACTTGTACCAAATTCTGTATCTCACACATTGCGATTTATATTTAAACTTCTTCAAGTTAATACAAATAATAAATATAAATAAGTGAATAAAAATATAATTCCTTTTAACAGGATTTTGTAATTCTTCACATAATAAGCATGTGTAATTGTTGAGAATTGAACAATTATAATAGGACAAATTAAAGTGAGTGGAATATTTTCTCATTGTAAGAAAGTCTTTTATTTTTTCAGATATTATTACTAATAAGTATTTATTACTAAAATTATAAGCAAATATTCTTGACTTTTTATGATGATTATTTTTATGTAAATATCATATATTATAATAATTATAAAAAAATCTTTTGAGAAAACAATTTTCAAATAAGTTTTTCAATTTTCAAAATTATAAACTATAACTAACTGAAAAAGATTATTCTACTTGATAAGAATTTATAAAAGAAAATTTATGCAATATAAAAACACAATTGAAATAACCATTTGAATTATTTTATATAATCATCTTAAAATATTGATTTTTTTATACATATATACGTGTGAAAAAAATATTGTTCTAATGTTTTTATTGTGATTTATAAAATACCGTTCAGCTCTACAGCTTTCATTTTTCTCTGTCTCTCTTTTATACTTTCTTTTCAATTATACTTTTATTTATACCTGATTATTATGTATCTATTATCTAATTTTCTTTTCACGGAGGTTATTGTCCTACTAAACTGATGTCGGCTACATACAACCATTACGACACCGCAGCATTGCGGTGACATAGCTTGAAAGCTTTGAAGCTGATAAACTGAGAACATGAGCATCTCTACAAGTATTGTCATTTATACTGCGTATTCTACGATGTTCAAACCAATAGAATTGCAGATGTCTGTAAACGACACTCACAATAATGGAATATCACAACGCAAAGCGCATAATAATCAACCAATCTTCTACTCTATTTTTAACTTCTTTTCTCCTTTTTGTTTAATTTCTCTCTCTCTCTCTCTCTCTCTATCTCTATGTCTCTGTGTTTCATCGTGCTTTTCCTAATTCTATCTTTAATTATAAAATAAAAACAAATTTAAGATGGCTAGAAATAAACTCCAAGATAGTACTTATCATGTAAATTTGCCTATCGATTATTATTCCTGTCGACTATCTTCACATTTACTTAAATTAAACTAGATTAAATTTTTCTTTTAATTTGATTTTTAATGAATAAATAATAAGACTTAATTATTTTAAATAATTTTATAAAAAAATTAATTATATTTTTTAAATATATTATAAGTTATGTTTGTATTTGCATTAGTTAAATTTATAAAATTCTTTTTAATACTGAAGGTACAAGATTTTTATAATGATTTGTATTGATTTTATAAAATATGTTAATGTATGAGCAATATAATAAAACTTGTGTAATAGACATGGGAATACGTAAAAAAAATAAATATAAATAAACATAAACAAATTTTGAAGTATAATTAAATAAAGCATAAAGAAAATTATAATAATATAATTATAAAATATAATATAAATAAGTAATACTTTTCGTTCTGTAGAATAAAGTAAAATGGAAAAATTTTACTTACTCGGGTTAAATCGAAGTATGAAATTTACATTAAACAGATTTTAAGATTTATATTTTTTAGGATTAATAAATTCTTAAACAATATTTATAATTTATTTCTAGTTGTATCTGAACTTTATTTAATTCATTAAAATTTTGTTCTCGTTATTAAATATATTGGTAAACTCCAAAATAAATTTATATAAGAAAAGTATATAAATCTTTATGTAATTTACACTTGAAACTATCTTAATCTTTATTAAATTAATTATTTATGTAAATATTGTTTTATAAGTTGCAAGTGTAACATAACCAATATACGCCATAAAAATTTCCATACTCTACAAGTAATAATTTTAATGAATAAAGTCATTCTTACAATTTAAATTTCTTACAATGTTTAATGCCATTATATTTTACGGAAAGTAATAAAAATAATTTAAATATAAAATAAAATTATTTATGCTTTCTATTATTTTTATTTATTATTTAATATTTTTTTTATATGAAATAATGAATATTTGTTTTTTACATTTTTGTAATGTACATTAAATCTTTTAATTACATATCTAAACAACTATTTATAAGAAAAAAATTACTGGCTTTATTTTATAAAATAGAAAAACCGTAATATTTTTTCTTTCCTCCTCTTTATTTAATTGTATTTTTATACCTTCAATTGCTGTGCTACTTATAGCATTAATTAATACAATAAAATTATTACTTATTTCTAATTATATAAGATTTTAATGAAAATTATCTTTTTACACTACAACTATGAAGAGTATTCAAAGTAGGTAAATAATCTTAAAGATTAATAATACTTAAAAACACTAAAAATTATTATTTCGTGATAATAAGAGGAAGATCAAGATCAAAACAATATATTACTATTTATATCAATGTGACTATTATATATTTGAAAAATTTGTACACAAGAATGAATGATATTCTTGTACCGAGAATTAGTATTAGAAGTAACTTTTTATAATTTTATAGTTTCTTTTATAAATAATAATTTTTTATAATTGTATAATTTCTTTTTTAAATAATTACAAATATAATATTTTCAGAATTCTTTTAAAAAAATAAAATGCCTAAAGGATGCAGTCAAGTTCATAAATCTAAATCTAAGCTTATCGAAATTAACTATGTAGAGAGATTAGTGACAAATAGCCCTGCAATAATAGTATAACTAATGATACAAGTGTAGGCAAACAATAAATTCAATTACATTTGAAACATTATAAAAACCTTAACTACAATAAAATTAGTGTAAATATTATAGACATATACATATAGTTTAATATTCACTTTTAAAGAACATGAGTAGGTATGAGAAGATGACTAACATCATAAAGAGACGAAAACAAGAATTAAATCTAGGAGAACAGATATTATACTAAGAAAAAAAAATGAAAATTTTAGACATCAAATTAATTTCTGAGAAATTTTCAACATCAAGCTGAAACATCGTTTCAAAGAGACTTGACCACCACCAAACGTGTTTGAAAATAAAAATATCTTTATAAAGGACAAAAATGTACGAAAACTACATATGTAAGCAGAAGTCCATAGTGATAATATTTGCTTATTCAATGCATTCAATACTTTTACGACTTGTAACGATTTAGAAGAAACACTTTTATATTTACGAATACTTTTTTACACTATTAAAGAAGAAGTATAAATACTTCCTACATTTTTTTCTCTGCACTTTCATTGAAGAATATATGGAAGTACTAGTTGGAGTGATTTTTACGAAGCCGTAAATTATTTTTCATTTAATATATAAAATTGATGTTTCAAAGAACAATTCATCGGTCGAGCCAACGGATCCACGCAAAGGACATGTAGATGAATATTTTATTGGATTTCTCAATTTTATCAACTGAAACCATTTTAAAGGGAAAATTACGAACGTAGATAAATTTATGAAACTAGTTTAATAAGACAAATATTTATAGTGCCCTCAATTATCCGAGTAAAACTTAAAAAATTTGATAATACATATTGATTAAATTATCAAATAAGCCAATGTCACTCCCAATGACAGGTATTGAATACGATCGTAAGTGAAAAATATTCTACTATAGATCGGTATCAAGGTTGACCTATAATAGCTATACTGTGTTGCTTCTCTTTCTTGATTTTGTAAGACCTATATCAAGAGTAGCAGATGAACAAGATTCTACGTAAGATAAGAATGAGTTAAGATACATAGAGAGATATATATTGATAGAGAGAGAGAGAGAGAGAGAGAGAGTAACCTGAGAAAATATAAAAGGGAACGATACAGTATAGAATTCGCGACTAGCTTAGACAAAAGTTATACATACTGAAAGAAAAATTAGAAAAAGCGAGTTTCTACATTACAGCAAACGATACTTACAAGAGTGTTACATTTTCATATATTTTTATCTTGTTTGAAATATAATATTTCAAAACATTTCATATAAATCTACTATAAACGAATAAACTCAAAAAATGTCTTTATATTTTTGCAATTATGATACTGCATATTAACGTGCTCGGTTTTCTACTGGAGCTGTAATATAACAATGCAGAAATTAATTTAATTATATAATTTCACGATGTTTCGTTATTCCTTGAACTTGCAAGATTTTCATTCAATTACTCTTCATCAATTTTATATTGAAAAGATTTCATTCTTATAATCTAATGTTCCTTTTGTAATCATTTGATTTTTAAATATTCAATTATAAATATATAATTGCAAACTTTTTAAATTATAAAGAAAAATTGGGATTAGTTTTTTTAGTTTTGGGTGCAATTAAGTTATTAAAAGTGAAAATAAAAAATAGCCATTAATTGTAAACCACGTATGTAGATTTCGATTAAATTTTTTGTTAAATATTATAATACCAAAAATTCACATAACGTTTTTATGTTTGTTGTTCAACTATGTGCGTAACTTTGTACTGAAAAATTTAAATTAATTTTATTAATAGCCAATTGAATGCGTAATAAGTATCAGATCCTCGTTACCATTATTCTCTTAATGTGCTTCATATCTCTATTGGTGATCCTTTTTTTATTTTCAAAAGTATTTTGAAATTACAAGATATGTAACATAAGAGAAGACATAAAAATAGAGTTTCTCTTCAATCTTCAATATTTATTTAACAATGGGTATATGAATTGGTATTATGAATTGGTATCGTTATAATACCAGGTATTTATATAAAATATTTACATAAAATATTAAATAGGAAGCGAATAAGAATGCATAAAGTGTTGTTCAATTTATAGAAAATATTTTTTATTTGCTTTCGTAATAAATGATTCTTTTTGTTCATGTCGAATATTTGCAAATTCTTCTCGTCGTTATCCGTATTTTTTTTCTATTATTCTAAAATGATTCTATACTAATAATAAATAAATACTTTTGGATAATAAATATTTCTTTTTAATATATTTTTTAACTATATTTAGTGATTAATATGAATAAATTTCATAAACGTTGATGTTCGAAATATAGCGAATTAAAAGTAAATGTACTTTTATTATATTACATATATAAGCTTCTTTTTAATTTTTTTGTGTTAAAAAATAAACTATATTTCAATATATATATATTTACTAAAATGATTAAATTTATTATAATATTTTAAAGAACATTTTTCTAAAGTAAATTTTGTAAGATATAATGCAGGCTTTGAAAATGAATAAAATCTTTACCAAAATAATTATCCTTACTTTATGTTGATGAATATCATTATAGAATTAATTGTTTTGTCCAAATGTACATAATATGAGGCATTGATAAATGAAGTAATGTAATAATATTACTGAAAAAAAAATATGGAATTTTTTCATTTCATTTAGTCATTTAGGAATTCATTTAGTCCTATATTACATATAGTCTTAGTATACATAGTATCACATATCTTATTTAATATTACAAGAATAAAATAAATGTAATTATTCGTATTATTAAACAGAATTATTAAAATGCGAAGATTTTGTTTTATAAATAAAATATTTTAATCTTGTTTTCTTTACAAATCTTGTATTAATTATATAATAAGTACTAGCGAATATGGTTAAATATTAAATATTTGAATTAAGATATTTTAAACGAAGACATTCAAATTATTAAGTTATTTTATTTGTGTAACTTATATCTAAATTTTTCATACTAATGCAATAATTCTTAAAACGATCCAATTATTTTATGTAATCATCATATTTAATTAAAATGATAAAAAATATCCATAAATATTTATTTTAAATCATTTTAGATGTAAATTTAGTCGCAGAGCCAAAACCTCATCAAACAGGACGCAAACGACAAAATATGACTAAAACTGGAAATGATTGGTAAGTTCATAAAAAATATTTTGTATCTTTATTTTTCTTTCTATCTTTGATATTGAATATATTAAAAATTCGATAAATATGTAATAATAAAATATACCAAATACCTAGGTATTGGTTTGATAAAAAATAATTCTTATATAATAAGATAAATAAGAAAAGAAAAATTTATAAATTAATTTATAAATCAGAACTTTTGGAATAAACAGATTTTTTAAATTATTGATTTTTTTATATTATTAGTGCTGTACATCACGAAACTCATTGTGAAAGTAGTTTATTTCTAAGTTAAAAGAAACTGAATTATGTTCTAAAATTGTTAATTAAAGTTTTTAGTCAAGTTTCTCCAGAAGAAAATGAATGTTTTTAGTATTATTACTAATTAATATAATACATTTATCATATTTATTATCATTATCATTCATATATTATCATTTATCATTATATTATCATATCCGATAATATAAATTGATTATTTATCCAAGTTTATTTATAATTTATAAAAGTATATTAACAATAATTATTTATTAAAATTTATGGAATTGCTTTATTTTTCTTGCTATTGAAAACATTTGTTTATTAAGTGAAATGTCAGATAAATTAATTATAAATATAATAATCTTATATGTTCACTTTAAATAAAACATGGCGAATAAGAAGCTTAATTGTTAAAGTATGATAATAGATATAAAATATAAAATAATAGATAATAGATATAAAATAAGATGCTCAATAAACAATTTCTGGATATGCAGGCTAATGATAAAAAGATAAAATATAAAAATTTATAGAAAAAAATTTCTTAACTTATAAACTAATTTACAAATAATTTTTTTATGTATTCTAAAGTGCTTCTTAAATATCAAAATTCAACAAATTATTAAAAAATCATTATTTTATGTTAAATTGTAATCTTTTTTATATGTAAAAGATTTTGTATTTTCATAGATTAAATTTTTATAGTACAAAATGATATCATAACACTATTTAAAGTATTATAAAATTAATTATCTTTAAATTTGTCCAATGTATTAATGTATAAATTATAACTTCGTTATAAAATAGTAAAAATATAACAATTATATTACATAATAAAATGAATTTGTCAATAGAATTAATTTCACTATATTTAACGTAAATTAAAAACATTATTTTATAGCTATTCTATTTACAATATATTGCACATTACACGTATGCATTTTCGTAATATAATTAAATATACTTTAAAGCAAAAGTAATTTTAATCTAAAACTTCAGTGCTAAATATTTCTATAAATATTTATCATAATTTGATGGAAGCATATATACATATATATACACACACATAATTATAGATTTATTTATTTATTTATTTAGAAACGATAATTATAATATAAATTAGCCTATTAACAACAAGCTTCACATAATTTTTTAGTTTTATTGATATTAAGAGTATAAATGAGAAAAATATAAAACTAACTTGATATAAAAGAAACTTGATATGATGATTATTAAATATAAATACTTCATTTTTTAATATAAACTATGTATTTTAGTTCCAATTGATTAGCATTAATATCTTTTATTTTTGTGTAAATATACAATTTTTAGAATTTTTATATTTTTGTTCGTCTTTTGATACAAATTATACTATTATTTATTCATTTAATCAATAACAATCACATGAATATACATTTTATAATTTATAATATAATAATATAATAATATTATAATATAATAATTTATAATTGTAAATTTATATAATTTTTTATTTTATAATCAATATATACTGTATTTCTGATTGTAGCCTTATTATTTCAAATTTTCCAGTTACGCCAGTTAATATGATACAGCTTTAAAATTAAAATATATAATTTAAAAAATTTTTATACTGAAACGTAGCTGACTCAATTTTCCATCCTCTCTCTCTCTCTCTCACACACTTTCTTTTTCTTTTCTTCCTTCTCTGAGTCTGTCTATCTCTATTTATTAATCTATCATAAATTTATCTTCTTATATCATATTGCTACCATCCTTATTTCGCATCGCATTTCACACTCGGGATATAAAAATATCAAACGAGTAAGTGTCACAATAATATGCACAATAATATATTACGCGCGATACTTCATAAACAAGAAAAGAAGAAAAGTTAAAAGTAAAATGAGATAAAGATTCTGTTTGCTATGTTATACATAGTATGTGATATTTTTCTTGATAATGAATCTATGTGTACGTATTGACTATATAAAAAATATGTTATTAATAAATAAAGGTACTACATACCCATTGAAAGATTTATTTCTTCTGGAATTTTATAATATAACTCAAGTTAAAAGTGTTCGAACATTATTTACAAAATAATTTGTACAAATGGAAACTTTATTTTAATTATTTAGCTAAAATAATGTTTAGGAAATAAATGATATAATTTATAATTTATATTTACAAATACAATGCATAAATATTTTTTTTCAATAACATATAATATGTCGTAATAATGAGAAACAGAACAAGAAGAATGCTGCGATTCATTCGAGAAAAATAAATAAATTCTTGTCAGTAAAATCGATGAATTATTTATTGAACCAAATTGTTATATCTGATATAAAAAATAAAATTATAAGTATTAATCTGATTCAGTTATTAAAAGAAGAGTAGGAATTTATAATCTAAAGATAATTAATTGCTAGTGTTTTTACTAACGTTAATAATGTTATTAGTGATGATGATGATGATGATGATAAGAACAATTATGATGATGAGAACGATGTTATTAGGATACTTTGTCAATGAAAATTGCATAAATTAAAATATAATTTCGGAACATAAAATTGATAAATAAATTAGTAAAAACTGGATAACCAGATAGTTATATATATATAAGGTAATAATGAAACTAAAAAAGGTTTGACAGAAGATAGAAAAAAGGTAAAACGAAAGGAATAGAGGGGAAGACCTAGATTGAATTAAATTTGATTAAAAAACAAATTCATTTACCTCAACTGGAATATAATCATACAATTAATTTTTCATTCGTTAATCGTACTGAATGAATACTTACAGTAATATTACTTCTGTTATTGTTTGACCTCCACATTGCTCCAAATTATATACATATATTAGAAGTTAATTTTTAATGTATCGATAAGCATGAGCAATATCCACATATAACAGAAATAAAAAGCTTTTTGAAGACATGCGCAATGGAAATCTACCCTTATTTGATTTTTTTAATGCACGTACTTTAATGTAGAATTTTACACTTTGTTCAAACAAGCACTAGAAATGTAAATTGAAATAAATATAAATTTTTATACGTTTGTTAATTTAGTTAAAATCACTCTATTTGAATATATTTACTGGTTTAATTTGTACATATATTTATTATATCATTATTAAAGCAATTCATATTTCAAGCTGTGATTAAATATATTTTAATGGTAGTTTTTTACATTATAGTAAATCTAGCAAATAGAAAAACAATTTTTTTCTTGAATGAGAATTTGATTTTTTTTTTATTTCGTTAAATACCATAAAAAGTTAATGCCTAATCAACTTAGCTTTTATTATGCTTGCCTAGTAAATATACTTTATCTACACTTATTGGAATTAAAGATAAGTATAATTTATATGTGAAACACAATTTCTCAGAACATACATAATATAGTTATGATGAATTTATGTATGCGAAATAACATTTTTATAGCTCATTTTATATTTTTCTTTCTTTAATTTCTAGTAAAAATCAAGTAATTTACTTTTTTCTATTTAAATAACTGTTTTATCATTGTAGATTTTTCTCGACAAATTTTAAACTTTAGAGTACTAATTTTAATACGTGAAATAGTATACATGGCAGATGACAATTGAAGAAGAGCCTTTGTAGATATTTGAAAAAAGATATAGCAGTAATAATAACCGAACTTATTTGTAATAATTTCTTTATATTTTATCTTAAATTTTTACGATTTTTCTAAATACATACTGCGAAAATGATAAATAGACGAATAACGAGGCTAAATAATGTTAGTTAATTTTATTATACGTAACATTAAGTATCCAATGATTCGTAAGTATACCACAATTTACTATATCATTTACTATACAAAAGAATATTATTACTATCAATAATCGAAAATCGTGAATATATTATGTCCAGTCGTTAGAGATCATGCCAATCAATATAAAACATTATTGTTTTCGAAATGTTAATTGTGATTAGTACTAATATTATTACAACGCCTACCCAGACATATTATTTTTATTATTATTATTATTATTATAGCTAAACTGTAAATTTTCTGTTATATGTATATTATTATTAACTACAACCTATATCTCACTTAAGAAATATTTTGAAGACTATGATAAATTAATTTTTAAACAAATCAAAGTAAATACTACTTTGCAATGAAACAATTACATATACCTAAATACTAATTATAATTCAGTAGACACTAATTTCTTGTAACTTGAATACTTAATCTTTAAGAAATTATTGCTGGACAAAAATCTAATACAAATTAATGTAATTAAAACATTTCAAATTCATTGTAATAAATAAATCCAGAAGAATGTTGATAACTAAAATAATTGAATTCTGATGGATAATTTCTCTAAATCTATTAGGATTTTATTCGTAATTATATCATCGTGTATGGTTATTAATTGTGTAAGATATGTAAAAAAAATTGGAATAGAGTTATTGCTCCTCCAAAAACTAGAGATTGCGCTAAGATTGAAAAGCATTAAAAATAATTCAATTAAATATTTATATATGGAAGATGTTCCGTTAAATAAGATTTAACGCGAAAGATAATAAGTAATAATAAGTAAGAACAAAATCGAGAAATGTTAATTAATCATATAAATAATTAAGACCTTTCTTTTTTATACATAATTAGTTGAGTTGTTTATCTTATTTTTTAAGTTTTTAAGTTCTTGTGCTTTTTTATTGGTATAATTAAACATCTATATTCCATATCCATTTTGTAAAATTTTCATCTAAGAAACATGTGAAAATTTTTATAAACATAATTACGTGTAATTCTAGATGGTATTGAATTTTCAATATTTTAATAAAATAAATGTTTTCTATTTTTATTTATATAGTTTTTTTATACTTATTTTTTATATACTTATTTTATATAATTTGTTATATAGAATAATAATGATATAATTTTATTTATTTTTTAATTTAATAATGTATTGATCAATTTTTCATGAATTTAAATATATTGTCTGATGCTTTCACATTAGTGCCTAATTAATACAAATGTTAAAAATCACATTTTAGAAATTATCCTTAAATTACTTTATAAAAGATTCGAATTAACACTTCTTTCATTACTTGGTACGTATTTAAAAGATATAATCTATGCATAATATTAGATATATAAGAACTAACTCGGATATATAAGAAACTTTTTTGTTATTGAGTAATTGGCAAACAGTTTTGCTTTCATTTAAATACTATTTCTTTAACTTATTAATGTGTTCGTGCTTATGTATCAAAAGAATTGAAATAGTACTTTAAAGACAATTGTCATAGCCTCGTATATCCAACAGTTATATGAACTATTATAATGTAGAGTTGACATAAGCGCAGCCAGGTCTCTTTTTTTTTTATTTTGGCAACCAGTCACAAGGCTTCCGCAGAAAGCTTTTAGAGCACTTTGTTGTCAATAGCTTAGGCTACAGGTCATGAATTTCTTCTCTTAGTAGGCTACAGAAATGATAGATTTTAAGCCAAAAGGAATTCATGCAAAATAACATAAGATAATAGAAGGAAGCGATTGATTGAAAGTTTAGATAAAAATTATTTAATAAATCTAAATTAATAACTAAATATCATTGAACCTTTCGCCTAATAAATATTCTATTATATTATTGTAAAAACAAATACCACCGTTACAAACTGTAGAAATTCAACAAAATTGAAATTATATGCAAACTTTTTATACAAGTCAATTTACTTTTTACCAAATATCGATTTCGATATTAAATTATGATTTCGCATATTTACGCATATTTTATCGTATTTTATTTGTTTATTATTACAAACATAATTGCGTTCCTATAATTGCATTGAGATATTACGCTTAGATAATATGGTCTCGACCAGGTAGAGTTTTAGACTTCAACATTTCCTTAATCTTCCTTTCGAGTATCTAGTAAATTAATGTATATTAGATTAAGATTAAATAGAAATCGAGTTGAAAGTTCCATATAGTTGAAGTGCGTATTATACAATTCTTGTTATATAAACCATATCTATATAGACGATTTTTAAATAATTATAATTTGTATAAAGATTATAATTATAATTACTTTATTATTAGGGTAACTAAAATAATATAATTATTTTATAGATTGAAATATTGAATATCCCAGTACTTAACTAAAAATATGAATTTTTAGGTAATTTAGAATTACCATTATATTATCTTAATAAAATGAACAAAATATAATTATCCTCTATAGTTTATATGAAATAATTAAAACTTTACATTATTTTGTTTAATACTGTATATTTTATAGGCTTTTGGACTATCCAAATATATAAATATATAAAATATACAAATTATACGACATTTCAACAGTCGCTCATATCTATTATACTTCCTTATTTCAAGGCAATATAAGGTCTTCTGTAATAGCTAGAAACATTGATATCTTATCATTTAATGCCAACGCCATGTCAAGAGATTTTTACTATTCACTCTACTCGTTTACTTGATGCCTCTTTTCTATCTCAATATCCTTCCCAATCTCTTTTATCTTCTTCCGTAAAATATAAATAATAAAACTAAAACTAAATAAACTGTTGTGTACATTATTATTTTGTATATACTATATACATATTAACACTAGGGAGAAACAAGGAAACTTAATTATAATTTTCTTTTTCAGTGTTTTTTTTTTTTATAAACAGAATAACTGAAATTCTTGAAAAAATCATTACATTGATAAATTTTAATAAATGGGTAAATTAATTACTAAAATACTTAAACTATAAAAATATTTCCAAATCGATAGTAGAAGAAAGAATAATATTACTATCAATTGGTATATATTTATATATATATATATACCAATAAAGTTGATTCATTTGAAAAATAATGATTTGTCAACTGAATCTATATTTGAAATTCGCGAATAGAATAGTTCCTATATATCAGTAATTGTATTTATAATTACAAATAAATATAAGATAATATAAAAAATTTTTTAAATTTTTAAAAAATGAATACTGTAATCGATATTATTTTTTAACATATACTTTTTTATTAATGTTTATATGTGCATGCCTATGCAATTATTAATGAAAACTAATTTTTTAGTCATCTTCTAAAATAAAAACAAAAGAGTTTATACTTATTTATAATATAACTATTTGATTCTTTTTTCTTTTTATTATTTATAAATCACAAAATTAAAGTAATATCGATATTTTTTATAAAATATACACAGATTATACGATCTTTATGATTATAAAAACTTTATAATACTGATAAATTATTTAGAATTTATTGTATACGTAATTATTGTAAATTTATTGTATTGTATATGTAATTATTTAGAATTTATTGTATTGCGTATGTAATTATTGTAAATTTATTGTATTGAATATGTAATTATTGTAAATTTATTGTATTGTATATGTAATTATTGTAAATTTATTGTATTGCGTATGTAATTATTGTAAATTTATTGTATTGCATTTGTAATTATTTTGAATATTCGAATTAATTAATATTCTATTTCAAATATTAATTTAATATGCATTAGACTGTATTTTGTATTGTATGTAAAAATAAAGGTACTTGCTTACTAGGGGAATAAACTTTTCAGAATTACACGATTACGTAAGATCATTAACATGAATACAGCATTCGAAAACTACTAGGGTTAATGTACTAGATCCATGTACCTTCTGTTTACATGAACAAATCTTATTATTAGAAAACAACAATAGATACACGTTCCTGTAGCAATAATCGCTTATTTATCATTATCGTTTTCTGCCCCCCCCCCTCCTCTCTCTCTCGCTCTCTCTCACCCAGAGTACATAATAAACTAATATTTAGTAAAAAGTATGTAATATTAATGTATCTGCATTTTCATCTACTTCGCAAAATGTTAGCGTATATCTAATGTTACCATCGTTATCTGATGTCATCATCATTATGTTTAATTAGTATATTCCAATTTTTTTCCTAAGATCTTCAATACCCTAAAAGTTTATTGTATTTTTATTTTACTGATTTTACTGATACTATAGTATATATTTAAATTGAACATTATATTTCATAATACTTTATATTCGTATTATTATTTTATTAATATGTATGAAATAATAAAAATAAGTTTTTAAATTTGTAAATTCATGAAAAAACGTTATTTTTGTTTTTTTTTTATATATATAACGTAAATTTATCGATAAATGAAAACTTCTATCGTGCATGAATTTAAGAGTAGTTTTTCCAAATGTTATAATCTGACTATCTTTGAAATTCAGAAGAATACTCCAGCTACATTACTTTGTTACATTACATTACGTTCTCATTAAATTCATATATTACATATTTCTGATTTATATAAGTTATAACATTTTTGCTTTCTTCGAAATTATCTAAAATACGTAATTGTACTTTATACTATAAATAATTATCTGCGACTATATTGTCAACGAATACAAACGCTGCCCTTATTGCGTAATTAGAAGCTGAAGTATTCTTAAAGTGACATCAGCTTTTTTGAATCGTCAAATATATTTTTGTCCTTATATACCATTTCTTTCACTTTGAATTTACCATTTAATAAATACAGAATACTCCAAGTTAAGTTGAAAACTCCAATAATTTTGTATTGTACGGAAACTGACCCGATGCTGAGCTTTCCCCAAGGCGTTGGGGGGGGGGGAGGCCATTAGTGGAAGGGGAGAGATAGCAGGGTAGAAAGAAATGAAGTCCCAGAAGAAGAATGTAATACTATAAAAGGGTGTTTATTGAAAAGAGATTGAAAATATAATGCGGTTTTTGTTTTGAATTCCGTTTGTTTATTAAATATTTTACTGTGCAATTTATTCTAGTCTTATAATTGGTATTAATCTTAAATGAGTCTACTGGCTTTGCTTTCTTTGTAATTAAGTTGGTGATTACAAGGCCTGTTAGTCTTATTATTTGTTTAATTACTTACTGGGAATATGTAACAAGCAGGCTGTTAGTGCAGCACGCGACGTCAATTATATATTAAACGCCGCGACAGCCGCCGTCCAGAAGTGTATGTGTTAATCGCTACTTGCCTATCTCTCACTTCCTCTTTTGCGTTCGTCAGGTTGATGTTGGACGTAGCGTTCGATCGTAAATTGAACACCTCGTAGCCGTGGTCCAGTTGAGGAGAAGAGACAATGGACTAAGGATGGATGCAGCGTTCGGACGTAATTTGAATTCCGCAGGCCCATGTGTTACTTTATGTGACTAGCAGTGACTCGGCACCAGCGTCGGGTAGAAGCTTCAATGTAATCGCCGAACATTGATGTTTGAGAATATCTTGGTTGACTATAAGACTACTGTATTTTCAATTTGGAGACTGTTTTAAAGAGAGAGTGATATCTAGGACAATTCTCAATCGCAGTGCCCTAGTAGTTTAGTTTTGATATCTTAACCTCGCTCCTTGAGTAAGGGTATTCATCTTAGAATTAATTAAGAGTGGGAAGTTTTGGTGATTGGACGAAAA
>JAPYYT010000966.1:0-34160 GCA_030522565.1 Ceratosolen corneri
GTATCCATATTGGTCCAGTCCATCATAGGTTGTGGTCTCTCAGTTGGACCCCTGAAATGCCTCTGGTTGCACAGTCAGCGAGATTTGAAGTGCCAGGGAAATGCAGCCAGTCTGCGTCAGGGCAAAGTTCTTGTATGAGGCTGACCCTGTTTCCCACTTACTCCATTCATCGGGATGCGTTGGCTTTTATCCAGCCCAGGGTGATCGTCGAGTCCGTCCACGTGTATGCAGCCTTTAAATTAAATTTTAATGGAGACCCTTCCACGATTGATCGGAAGACTTTGAAAGAATTCTGCCCTCGGGGTCGTGCGGCCTCAATTTATAGCCGCAGGGCTAGTTAGGCCGCCGAGGATGTACAAATGCCGCGTGGTGGGGGTTTAACTAATTTCCCTTCGTTGGTGAGATACATGAGCAAAGAATGTCGTCTCCTTAGGCAAGGGGTAAGGTGTGAAGACCGAGACGACGGAGGGAGGGGGCTGTGTTGCGAAGCGCTTTGCAGTTCATGAGTTTACTGCGCTTTTGCTGGAAACACTGGGATTGTAAATAAAGTATGGCAATCACGAAATATGAGACGTTCCAAGAGAATAATCACAAATAATATTCATAAAATGATAAACGGATATTGTAGTAAAGGCCACATTTCAAAAGAAAACTGGTATTATTTAGTGACGACTCGAGATTCTATCGGAATCGCAAACAAATATGAAAGCTTAAGAATTCAAATAATTACATACTTTAACAAAATGTTAAAGAAAATTCTATTTTTTAAGAATGTTATATGAATTTTAATAAAAATTGTAAAAATATTATAAGTTTATGTTCGAGATTCGAATCTCGGACAGTTTATATTCTTTATTCTATATTATCAAATCTATTTGTACGTGTATGAATCATAATATAAAAATAAAAAATCTTTACCAGATCTCTTATCAAATTTTTCATTTGAATAATGTAAATTCAACTTCAAAGTAATAATAGAAAAATATTTGATTAAAAAGAAATTAGATTAATTTATATTTTATAGAAAATCTTAAATTTTCATTAAATGCTTTTAATTTTTAATTTGCGTGTACTATAGAACGCATGCAAAATTAAATATTTATTTTGATAATATATATATGTATATATAATTTACAGTAAAAGATAAAATCGTAAAAGCTTCAGTATTATATATAAATAAAGAAATGAAATTTTTTAATATACGCTTAATATTTTTTATCACACGAGTATGTTAAATAATGACACGAAATATTTTATTTTAAATAATAATAATGTTAGGTAATATATAAACATAAGATTATATGTATTGTACTTGTTAAGTGTTAAATTCAATGATTTAGTAGAAGAACTCGTAAATATAAAATATACATTTATATATTATTTATAAGTCTTAAAAAATTAATTTTAATTTTTATATATTTTACATAAAAGATAAAACTCGAATATAAAACTAATTTTTATATTCTGTACAAATAATGAATTTTATATTTGGTCTTAGATAATATAGTAGTTATACATCGAGTATTAGAAAAAAAACATTTTTCTTTTGATGTATTCAGAGGCTTAACTTGTTTTATTCATTGTGTGGTATTTACTAAATATTATCAAAGCAATTATAAATGTTATTTAATATTATTAATTAATTTGAAACAATTTTGAGCCCACTTCATTTGGGAATGTCTGAAGTACCAATTTTTAAATTATTTCATCATTATATCTATAGAGTACTTTAATGAAATCTTTAAACTTCTGTTAATGAAATATATGCATAATTAGATTTTTAATGTAATTTACAGTTATTTACATATGCAGAATATATGGAGAAATCTATTTTTATATATATATATACATACGAATATATTTACTGAAGCAAAATGAGGAATAGCCGCATATACTTTTTCTATATACATTGGCTAAAGAACGCGTTTTTTGCGTAAAGCTATGATAGTGAAAAAGTATGTCATATGAATGGGTGTACACGAGTTCATATGTGTTTGTACGAGGAAGAATAATAGGACGGAAAAGTAGATTAGATTAACAAAATTTGGGTAAAATGTAATGGAATTTGTCTAGTGGTAAAAGGCAATTTTTAATAAACCAATCATTTATGCATCAAAGGGTTTTCAAAATAAGATAAATATTTATTGGCAATTCAAAGCATATTTATTGTACGCTATATGTTATAAATAAATTATATGACTTGAAAAAATCAAATTTGAATAAATGCTGTTAAATACTTCTAGTAATAATTGATTATTTAAAGTATATTTTAATTACATATCATTAGATACATTTTAATTACATATCATTAAAAATAAATAATGTATAACAATTTTTAAATTAACAAAAATAATCATATTTTTCAATAGAATATACATTGTCTATTACACAAGTATAAAATTGTTTTATTTTTAATATAAATTCACTATTTATTAATGAGAATCCTTAATCGTTTTATTTATACATTTTTAAATGTTTATAGTATCAATAGAAAAAGACGTTAAATAATTGTTAATACAAGAATATTTGAAGACTTTGCAATCGATAAAAGAATGCATTTTGTATTTATTGATTACCATTACTTATATTGGACTTTAAATTCTTATTGCTGTAAATTAATAGTAATAATGATTTTTAAACTAAAATGAAATTAATAGATATATTAGTCATATGATTTCAATAAATTAAACTGATTATAATTTTAGGCGCTAAGATATTATAAAATTGAAAAACTTTTGTCAAAATTATAATTTTTAACCTTCCAAGGAAAATTCATTATTGGTAACATGGACATTTTTAATATTGCTGCTTTAACAAGTAGCTTTTCTTATAAATTTTTTTATATTGAATAACATATACATGTACAAATTTGTATTGTATCTAAATTTTCTAATTTTGTTTGATTAAATGCTTTTCGTTGAATATACTTCCATTTTCAAATATTTTTCATTACCTGTATTTATTAATGTTTTTATTATATTCTATATTTTTAATGTATAACATACTTAATCTTAATGTTTTTAAAATAACAATTTTAGTATTTAGTTGTTTATCTAATAAAACAAAGTAATCATATATATTTTTCATTAACTATTGTTTAATTGAAGTCAATGACTACAATGATACAGTTACTTATCAAGATAAAATATTGGCTTTCAATACTTTTCCTTTACCAACAAATCGTCAAATTATTTAATATTTTTAAAGGTTAATACTTCAAACAAAGGTAGTCTGTAAATTGTTTGAAAATTTTATCAATAGTGCAACGAGAAATGACCAAAAACATATTATTCAATATTTTTTCTGTACATTGTTTGTCCCAAATCATGTATGCAAAGTTTTAAATAATGACTTGTAATTATATTAAATTCAAATTAGTCTAATTTCGTTAGAGTATCTGATTGTATAAGACGTAATGAAAATACAGGGCTGAATGTTTTCTCATTATTAATAATAAATTGATAATAAAAAGTCAAATGTTGTGATCGTAATTTTTTATTTATAATTTATGAATATAATATTGATTATGTAGTGCATAATGCATTTGTTGTATGCAATTTTATTATTTAGTCTTCTTGTACGTATAATTCCTCGCTTTTTGAAATAATGCTAATTCACTTGAAGTTGTTGGTATGCAGCGATTATGAAGCCCTTAAAATGTCGTCATTTTGTTATTCGATCTTGAAAGATGCGGCTTATGACGATTTTAAGTTAATTATAATATGATTTTAATTATTCCCAAACAATTAGAAACTTATAAATAAAGTACATTTTGGGTGAATGGAGATGTATAAACTATTAGTGAAACAAAATACGGTCACATTTGCCGATGTTGAAATTGAAAATTATACAATAAAAATTTATTATAAATTGCATTTATGCGTATAAATTGTAATGAGAATATTATATCTAATAGAAAATTTTTACCATTGTTTCTAAATACGTAGAGTAAATAAATTAATATTCAGTTTCTATTTTTTTCTAAAACAAGAAAATCCAAATGTACTTACAAATTATCAATTCATTTATAATTAGTTTTCAGTGCCTTTGAAACTTTTTTAGTGGTCGATAAAGGAATATAAGTTTTCATTGCTATTGATTATTTTAAAGTTGCCGGGAAAAAGCTCGAATATTAATAATATTTTAATTCTTTTATAATGTTGAATAATTTAAGTGAATTATTTGTATAGTAATATACTTGATATAAGCTTTTAATAATTATTGTATAATACTTTTAATGAATAAAATCTAAGCAAAAGCAATTGATAGATGATTATATTGTTATAAGAGTTAATTTTAATTTCATTTAAATAGTAAATTATAGCCTCTAATGTAAAATGTATTAACATCAATATATTATATATAGTTTAAATTTTTAATCACTATATTATGTATTAATAATTGCTACACGTAGACTAGCAATTGCATTATTTACATTTAATTTATTTAAAATTCAAATAGAAGTAATTGGAAAAAAGATTCTAGTAATTATATGCGCGAGTATTAGAATCCGATAAAAATGCTATTCTTTCTTCATTACACGATCACTAGATTTTAATTATTTTTATTGTATTGTGATTGTGTTATTTAAACTTCACACGAATGCGAAACAAAGTAAAATAATGTGTAATCAAATAATTTGCTTAAATTTTATAAAACAAATACCGTATCATCGGCACTAATAATAAGTAAACTAATACACGTACATAAATTAATATCTTAATTGTTTTTTAATAGATGTAAGAATGAAGTCCTGGGGTTTCGTACTTTAGTATTGTTAAATGATAGTGTCACCATATTTTTTCAGATAAATTAACTTTTCATCAGGAGTAATTACATGCGTAATTAGATTTATAAGTTATAATACAATTAGATTTATTCTTAACGTGTCCGAGAGCCACGTCTTTGGATATTAAATTGAAAGTGGAGTAGACAAATAATATAGTAAAGCGATTAAATAATAAAATTAGACATTAAATACTTGTAATGTGTGATACAAACGATTAAACATCAAATTGATTAAAATTATCAAATTGAATTTTGTAATTATTGCATGTTATATAATTTATGTGGAAACTCATTATTGTTTTTATTATAATATATACACACATATATATATATATATGTATATGCGATCTTTGCGTATCTTTTCTATCGTGTAATTATTTGCCCTGACTTATAATCATTATTTCAATTGAATATATTTTACGAGTTATTCGTGCATTAAGTAAAATCAGAATCAATGTAAATTTTTTTTATTAAATAAGACGTAACATAAATGCTTTGATAACCTTAACATAGTAAATGAGATTATTCGCGGCCTACTACGAGCTTTTATCATATCGATGCATTCAATCCATCTGTGACAAATATTCATACAATGATATGCAGACATATTAGTATCGATTTGCCTATGTTACGTTAACATTTTAAATTGCACTTACTAATAAATAGGTAAGCCTTCGCCCATGACAATAAAACTCTTTTTTTTTTTTTTTAGGAAAGTTCGCTCACACGCAGTTTTTATCATTTGTCTCCAGGTGGGTTTTGACAGAAACGCTTTTTCGCCCACCAAATGGCGCCCAGTGCTGCGGCTAAAAATGCTATTCCAGCAACGATTCCCATGGAAATGGCGCGATTACGTCGATATGCCGGAACTTCCAAGGTAAAGCGTTCGCTCACCGTAATATCCTCGGCCGTAGACGTGGCGACTACTTCAAACGTATAAAAGCTTTCCTCCTCCAATGATTTTACTACAAGTGAAATGTAATTTAAATTAAGGCACGTAGGAGAGCGGCAATTATAAATATTTTGAAATGGTATCGAGGTTGTTACGTTAAGTCTGGAAGAGAAATCACGCGACTGGGAGAATAATAAGGGAATAATGTATTATTTCATGGATTATATCGAAAATCAGCTGTAAAAACTAGTATAATTTTTCATACTATTACTAATGTATTTTGTACGTCATATTCATGAAAATGATATTACTTTTGCTATATTATTACCTAGATAATACGTGTCGGTTGTTTCAGCTCTGCCGTAAAGGTATTCGGAGGGTCCTCTGAACCATCTCACGGTGTAAAATTTCACTTGATTTTTCCCATTTAAAGGAGGATCCCAGGTGACGAGGTACCCCTCAACTGTTGCTTGAACCTTAATGTTCCGTGGTGGCTCCATTTCATTATCGTCTACGAATTTTATGCTCATTATTATTGTATTGTCATTTAAACCAATGTGTGTAAGTAATGGGCAAGTAAGTTTAAGAAGCACGTGTCTTGAAAGAGTATTTAAAGGAACAACATTACCTTTTGAATTTATAAAGTCCGACGCAATGTTGAGAATGTTGGAATCTAAGTTGCGAAAATATTATTAATGCGCAGGACATTGGGAGGATTTTAATTGAACGCAATTGAGAAAATGTCGCCTGAATTACTCACTGGGCTGTGTGAACACGCGCACAGTTTTGCTGAACATCCCGTCGCCATGCTTATCCTGGCTAAGTACCATAAATTCATATTCCTTGCCCGGAGTGAGATTAGCGACAGTCGCCTCTGTAATCTTCCTCGAGACTATTCTCATTGTTCTCCATTCGGATGTGTCTGTTGGTCTGTACCTGCGCAATCGAAAGTTCCTATTTCATCACGCAGTCCCCGAACTTATTAAACGAGATCAAAGCAGCGACCATTTTACCAGATGGAATATTCCATTTTTGGCCGCACGTATCCCGGCACCCACGTCAATGTGACGGCATTTTTCGTACTGTTGGCACTTAAGTTGTACGGGGCTCGAGGTGGCACATTCAAAACCATCAGCTCGGCATCCGCAACCACTGTGGCAGCCTCGTTACTTGCTGCACACTGATACATCCCTCGGTCTTGCTCTTGGATCCTTTCGATCGTCAGGTTTCCTCCTCTCAGCAATACTCTGTCGGGTGGTAGGGGTGTCCCGTCCTTATGAAATCCGTATGAAATGTATTGGATAATGAGCAGGTGGCAAGCAGTTGAAAATATTTTACTTTTCGGGCTTATTCCCTTGCTTTAGGAATGAAATGAAAGCATCGATCTTTCAGAGAATCAGGCAATATAGACGATTTTGTTTTTAGTAAAAAGCTAGTCGATAGAGTTGTATGGTACATTAAATGAAGATTCGTTCATATTTACTTAATCGTCTAGTGCTTCTTTTTAAATTTACATAATTATTTTTCTATTAAAATGTCGTTAATTACAGTGAGTATTGTACGCTGTATTACATATTTATTTGTTATCCGAAATGTTTGTAAAAATTCAGTACAATCTGTATTTATTGATTGTTGAATCTTTTATTTCCTCTCAACGTCAAAGCTTATTTTGTAATTCTTACGTAAAACTTACTTTATACCACACAATTGTAGGCCGATGATTAAGATCGCCATCTTTTGCGTGGCACGGAATTTCCAAAGTGTCTCCGAGCTTACGCATGTAGAGATGTTGGGGTGTTACCGTAAATACTGGAGGTCGTTGGACTATCTGGAATAATGAGACGAGTAATGATGACATTGACGATAGGAATTGTAGTTTGCTAACATTAAAATTGCTTGCATTTTACTCATATTTATGTCAAAGTTTTATGTATGTCGAATAAAAAAATTTGTTAAAGTGGCATATAGTGTTTGTATTGATTAATGGTAGTAATTTAATACAGGTTGCATATATTTCCTAAATCTAATTGTTTATATAAATTTATAAAGAAGGAAACATTTAATTTTTAGTGTTAGCGTTAAGGTGAAAACATATTGCCAGGATAGTATATATTTTTTACTTTAAACATTCATTTACACGTTACTTTTTTATATGAATATAAAAATTATAATGCAATAGTGTATGTTTCACGCAATATCAACAATATTCATTCGTTTTGTCAACATGTGAGCACATGTTGCAATTAAATTTGAATTTGAATATTTTTGACAGATGCCTTAATCGTTAGAGTTAATGATTTGGACTCCGACCTTTATTAAAAGAATACTAACACTCCAGTATAATACAGATTATAAAAACCATTTAATTTGTATGAAAATATTCGGCATCTCAAATTCAATTTATCTTTCAAATTACTTTAATACGAAAAAATTTCAATTTAATTCTTACGTCTCTGATATTGATCTAAGCAACATCACGCTCCGACAGTATCAAGTTAATAGTTGAAAAAGTACATTATATTCTCTATATATAGAATCGTTAAAGTTGTATGATTCAAGCACTTGAAGATTAAAACTTAATTGGAGAATAAAACGACGTACTGAATGTGATCAAATAGCTTGTTTAGAAGAGGTGGCCATTAGTCAATGTTTTCTACGATATTTCACAAGAGAATAACGTACACATTTGTATGAATTCCGCATTTTTTTTTATTTAATATAAATTTGAGGTCATGCTCTTATATTAGTAGTAAAATAAAAATTAATAGTAAAAAAGTATTACTATTATAACAAATTTTACCTGTCAATTCATTTTTTATTTTTATCGATTTTTCTATTGACAGATTTTTTTTTTTTTCGAAATATTGATAATTGTTGTGCAACGAAACTGTTTTTAAAGTGAAATTATTAAAATAATAGTGATTTGCATTAGTTGAAATTTAAATTTACTTCATTGTAATTTAATTTACAATAAATTAAGGGTAAACTGCTACATTTAAGCAAATATTTAATTACTTTATTTTGGTTTACAAGTAAATTATGGTACGAGAGAAAGAGCAGGAAAGAACATCGAGTTTGATGAAATGAAAAGATAATTTATTAAATTCATTCATTGCCTCGAGTGAGTATATCTTAAATGACAAAAACAAAACGATCAATAGATGTTGTCATTTGGTCCTTTAATGTTATTTATGCCAAAATTTTGGATTATTTATATAAAACCTACGGAACAGATAGTCATAAAAGCATCTTTAGTATAATTCATTAGCCTATGGGCACAATTTATGCGTTAGAGTCTTGAAAAAAAAAAATCAAATAAAACAGCAACGTACAACGCGATTAACCAACTTTTGCAGTATCTTGGCATTGTGTCACATTGTATTGTAAAATTGAGAGAAAGAATGGAAGGAAAGTGGGAGGTGACTAAATCGTCGTACACTAACATTATACATTTTTCTTGCAATAGTGAGAAAGTCGTCGTTCGCTTGTACCAGCCTCACCTAATGAGCCTAATGGGATAACAAGGGAAGAAGTGCTTAAAAGAAATTATATTGTTACTAATTTATTTAAGAATCTGTAAATAGATGGAAAACAATAGAATTACATCGACAATGTATAATAGAGGATTTTAACTCTGTTATTTATCGATATTATATTAATGGGAATTTTTTGCCTAAACTATATGTAAATACGAAGATTTGTATAAAGAATAATACCCGAGGTGAAAAATGATTTTACTCGCATTTATATCGTTGGCTTTGATGCTCAACGTCATGCAATTAATTGAAATGCGCATGATTATTAAAGGATTACTAATTTATCTTACTCACGACAGTAATGGGTGGGCTTGGTCCGTCGGTACCTAAGGCATTGTACGGTGTGCAGCTGTATTTTCCAGCATGACTCTCGTCAACTTTATTAAAGAAAAGGGAGCCATTTCTTCTGTAAAAAACACCTTGAACATTGTAAGGATCGAAGAGAAAGTCATCCTTCTCCCATCTTAAGTTCGTCAATGGTGGATTAGCTCGAAAGTGACAATCCAAAAGAGCGTGTTTCCCATAAGGCAGATACACTTCTTTTGGTGCATATATAACCTTTGCTTTATCTAAATAACATTTGAAAAATATTTATGAAGATTTCTTTAAGAATTTATTTATTACCAACTAATTAAATAACTAGGAAAGTACTTTAATGTTTGTTGCAATGTGGGACTCTGTAATACTAGTTGTATTAAAAAATCGATTTACAATACATGTAAATATATATTATATAATTTCTATAATAATTTAAATTTTTATTGGAAACTAATTTTTATAGTTTACTTTAACAATGAATATTATGAATTGAAATTTAAAAATTATGGGCTCCACACTGAATGTATGGAGTGGAATGTTCTAGCTCATGTATTGAAGAATGTAGTAATTCAAGAATTTTAACATTTACAATGATAATTATTTTCTCCAAGCCATGTATCATACTTTGAATAACTTGCTTACAACATTGCACAAGACAACAAATCATTTATATTAATACAGATAAAGCCAAAACTACTCTTAATGTTTAACTACGTAATACATAGAATTAATTACGAAGAATTGAAAACTTACATTGAACATTTAAATATGCGGATGCACTTTGTATATCGCCATACTCATTGGTAACTGTACAACTATATTCGCCAAGGTCGCCCATTAATGTTGGATTTATCGTCAATGTTCCATCACTATGAATTGAAATTCGTTCTCGAAGATCCTGCATTTCATATTTTATTTACTTAAATTATTAAAAATGATGAAATATACGCTTACTTATGGAACAATAATGTCAACATTTCTTCCCTTTGTACGCATTTTTTACGTATTTTACTTGGATTTGTCAATTATTAATAAATTAATTAATAAATTAATAAATTATTTTTCTCTATTTAAAATATTCCTAATATAGGATAGATATAATATTAATATAATATTGATTGTGGAAGAAATATTTTTTTTACTACATCAGTATGTTGCTATATATATTAACTTTACCAAATGCTTAAGTTACAACAATGTTCATAGATTTATAGGGAATATTAATATTAGCTGTAAAATTATTTATCACAGTATGTAAAATGTTTCATTTGCTTTATTAATACTGTTTGATTAATATAATTATTCGACAATTTTATTAGAATTTTTCTATTGTAAATAGTTTTCAACATAATATTATGTAATGAACCGTAAAAATTATTTTTACACATTCAATTTTTTTTCTTATTTTCAGTTTTAAAATAGAATGAAAAATTTCTTCAACTACAGACAATATTGCTCGTTTTATTTTATTATTATTACATTTTATTCTAATGGAAATGAACATTTTACAAAAATTTTTACTGATTATAGATATTCTCGAGTATTTATAATTAATATAATAGTTAATATTATATTATTTTACACGTTGCTTTTGTACTTTTCTACTGAATTAGCGAGTAAGTTTTATTAGATTTTTCAGAAGAATTTAAATTTTATAAAATTGTAGTTGCTTAATTGTTCATTGCATCTTATTAAATTTAATTTGAATTTATTATTACGATATTTAACAATATAGATGCTTTTTAATTTACTTTTTATCAATTGCGAGTTCTAAGTATAAACTATATTTTCTTATAGTTTCTCTATATTTTAAGTTATATAAGAAATCAAAGGTTTTAAAATAAAATTTAATATAAAATTGATATAAAATTTAATATTTTTGTAATATTATAGTTACTTCGATTTAATTCGAAATATTATTATGTACGGATAAGACCTCAGATAAGATTCAGATAAAATTCAGATAAAAAGATCTTAAGATCTGTATTAAGTGATGGCTAATATAGATTTCACTGTTAGTTTTACGAGGTTTGCTTCTTTAAAAAGTCCTTTTAAAAATGTATATGAACTAATAATAATTTATATTATCAACGTATTTGTCTTATCAGTTAAAATAATGTGGTTTTAATTACGGGATATATTACAGTTTTGAATGGATTATTTTTGCTCGTATTAGTTAGAGAGAATTTTTATAGTATAGTTATTCATTTTTGTTTTAATTTGGAGAATTTTGTTTTCACTTTTCGCATAATAATTCATTATATGAATACCGGAGCTAGTTATTCAATGAATACAGTATTATTAACTCAAACTGATATGAAATGTTAATTTTATGATAATAAGAAGGGATAAACAAGTTTAAATGTTCGAAATCGAGTTATTCTCTAAAATATGTAAGTGAATATACATGAAATTCAAGTATTTCAAAACATGAACTGGGACTTTTATTTGTTAATGACTATTAATTATTGTTGTAACAAGAAACACGTGGATGTTTTGAAGGGATATTACGCGTATAAAGATATTTTCATGCTAAACGGTAATTGCGACAGAACCTCTGCTTATGACAAACGTTGTTATTAAGTGTGGAAATGTAAAGCTTCGTTACATTGTCCTACGCGAAGAACTCGGAGTGCCAAGTTTAAAATAGCCAGTTACCGGAGACTCTATGAGAATAGACAGACTTTCTTGAAAATGTCTGTAATCAGCGTAAGCACGAGTACATTGCGTAATTGCGATTTCAAGGGATATATATTTATGTCTGTTTGTCGTATCGTATGTTTCAAAGTTGAGTTGGTCTGTCATATATTGTTGGATAATTTCTGGTGTTAATCGTTGCACGAAATATTATTTGCAAATTTATCCGAGTTATAGAAATTATAAGTAGAAATTATAGACAGGATACTAGGATGTATTAAAGCGAAAGTGTTTTATCGAATAAAATGAGCAATAACTTTAATTCTCTCAATCCCTATTAATTAATGCTAAGACGGGATGTGTTCGTCATTTCGCGGAAGCTTGAGGGAGAAGATCTTGAGTTGCTAATACCTGCTGTTTTGTTATCTCGAGTCCCTCGCGGTACCAAGCGATGGTCGACTTGTTGTTTTTGGTGACGCAGTCGAAGGCCACCGAGGCTCCCTCCATGACAGTCTTATTAATAGGTGGAATGGCCAAAAGCGTCTCGCCTGGAACATTGGGCGACGGCGGCAACACACCTGGGTTGAACGGTTTAACCAGTCTGATCGGTTAGTGGTTAGTAAAGCAGCGCACTGGCGTAACATTTAATGCTCTCTGCCCGGGTGTACCGAGAGGCCAGTGCACATAAGTGCAAGTTATTATTCTTTGTCTTTTATTCTTTTTTTTTTTTTCGAATGCCCACGCGAGGTTAATTGCCGTTAACAAAGTGAGTGTAAAGTAAGTTGGTATCGGCTTACATATCAAGGGAGCAATGTGATAAGGAAATGAGCTCGAAGCTACAGCAGCGATATGAGCAGTTTAAGCCGTATGTTACGTATCGACGTACTTCCTTAATTTAAAGTCTCTTTTATTTTATCTCATTCGCGCAGCTTAGCGAAGCCTTGCAAATTACTACCGAATTGTTTTATTTCAGGTTTCCTGTTTTTGATTTGACCCATTTGCTGGGATTTTTGCTCGTGGAACTCGTCGAATGCCCAATAATCAAAATTTGCATTAATAATTGTCTGTCTACAGTATTATGGAAAATTATTAAAGTTTAGTTTAATTATACTTTCTTGAGGTTATTACAAAGGGACACAAAATATGATAAAAAATATGCCCCAATGAATATTGCAAAAAAATTAATTTCAAATTCATAAATTTTGAATAAAATAATCATTTTCTACTAACGAAGTGAAAAGTGAATATCAACAAATTTATTAAAAAACCGTAAAATTTATTTAGAAATTCAATTTAAACAAAATTTCATTCTGAATTGAAGTCAGCATTCATTCTTTATTGCATAAAGTAATACAATAGACAGGAAGACATCAGTGGCAAATAATTTACTATTTGGTAAATAATTATTTTATTATAGTATTTGGTACTTTTAATGCTTCTACTGAATTTAACGTGAAATAATTGGACAATACATTTCATAATAAATCTTTTGTTTACTCATTTTTCATTTGTCATTGTCATTCCAAATTCATTAAAAATTTCAAACAATGATTTTCTTCATCACATGGCAAATATCTTAGTACATGAAAATTTTCAAACTTTAAAAATATAACAAACGTTCTTGTTCTATTAGGGATATATTTATTATTAAAGCATTCTGTAATGTTAATCTGTAATCTGTAATCAAAACTACTTAATGAAATTTAGTCATATTAAAATTTAAAATTATCGACGATTTTCATCTCGGATCACCTAGTACGACACTGCCGCTAATTGTCAAAGGAAAAGCGATCGGCCCCGCAATCTTATATTTGCTTAGCAAATTCTATAAGAATAATGGATTACGTAATGAGCAGAGATTATTCGAAGAGAAAAAAGTAGCGTAGGCCTTGACACCGTTTGAAAAGTCGAAGAAAATGAAAAGCGTAATAGGGTTTGCGTGATTGTGAATGTAAATTTCTTTTCTCGAAGTGCACTGCAAATGCACAGATTTTTCTTTTAATAATATAATTTACAAATTGAACGACCACGATCCTGTATTCTCAACAGGTTTAGCTCGTTACTCCGATATAAGCAGTATTAATTGCAATCTATACACCTCCTGCTGCTACGAATTTCAAATATACAATTGACTTAATGGCCGGATTGACAATTCTTAGCTTGAACGTTTCTTTCAAACTGCTGCGTTTAACTTTAAATTATTAGTGGGTTGCAAATGTGATAGTGGAATCGAAAATAGTGCGCACGCTTCAATTTCATAATCATTTAAAAACTGTAAATCCTTTTGCACAATATGCACTTTGTTTTAAATTGCCGTTTAAATTACGGCTTAGATTATGGATCCGATCTAGATAATTGCATTACCAATTGGATGCGCTGAGCAATAGCTACTAAATCATCGATAGTTTTTAAAGGAAAAGTACGTAACCTTCGTACTTACAATATCAAGGAAAATTACGAATGAAATTGAATATAATGGTAGTAATTTAAGAGGATTTCTATACCGAATGTAATATAATACACGAGGGGAACTAAAAGCCTACAAAAATCAAAGAGAATAATTGTATAAGCTAAAATAGGACCTTGACTTTGCAATTTGGCCTCGCAAACCAACGAATCTCGCCTCTAGGTCTTTTGTCAATAAGCCCAATGTTTTTCAAATAACATTCCCTCAACTTATGCACAACATGCATCCCCAGCATGCCGGCATCTCTAAATCCCCATCGAGACAATCCCAAGGGACCAGCGCCTATCAACTGTCCTGGCAACTCGAGCAATCGCCTCTCGAGGCAGTTAAGTTTGGTTAAGTTTGGCCTCGGGCGTCACGTCAAAGTGCGACCCTCGTACGACATACCGTCAATGGCCAGATGAAACCACGTGCCATTGTTCCTGGAGCTCGGCGTCCTGTTTGGGAATATGACCCGGCACTCGTACCAGCCTTGGTCGCTCTCCCTGATGTTGGTGAGGTTGACGCTGCCTTGGCCGTATCCCCGCGCCTGCGTGTCCTCGACCAAGTGTATGCGCCCGGCGTAGCCGTCGCCCGCGGACACCGAGCCATCGTACCACGAGAACACCGTCCGGCCCTGAAACGTTAGAATGCCAAATGCGAGGCGTAATGCGAGGCCGCCAATTACGAGTAGTTAAGGAGCTGGAGCGTCTGCCGGTGCGCCGCGCATCCGGCGCGCAAAGACTCTGGCGGATTGCCAATTGACACGCGAATTAAACGCGGCCCTTCTTTCTCCCGAGGGGTGCTGCCTCCTCCTCATCCTCCTCCTCATCCTCCTCCTCCTCCTCCTCATCCTCCTCCTCCTCCTCCTCCCGCCCCCCATCGCCCTCTTACTTTACGTCCGCCGGGGAGTTAAGGAGTCCGAGTTGGCGGTGATGACGGGAGGCGAGAAGAAGCTCGCCCTTTTCGCTGACTCTCCCTTAATTCTTTGTTTGTCCGTGGCCCGCTACATTCGCCGCCCATTGGAAATCCGATATAAAATATCCCATGTAAAATCCGATATATAATATCCGATGTAAAATCCAATAAATAACTATCCGATGTAAAATCCGATATAGAGCATCGACATCTCATTGCATTGCTTGATAGTTGATGTGCGATTAGCACGAGCTGAGAAAATTATCATTTCCAATTAGGCTGCGCATTTAATAATTACAAATAATAATTACAAGCTACGATTATTTAACGTACAACTTTACCGAACACCTTTACCGATCCTCACCCATCGCCCCTCACCTTATTACAATACCTTATTCAGCCATTGACTCACATAATAAATGCGTGACAGTTGGCACGTTACTTGATTATCCAACAGGTTATACTCAATACGGAGTTACTTAATATCCAGGGCTTATTATAACCGCGGGGCACCGTCCTTATCAATAATAACCCGAGCCCAAGTACTATGCCGCGCTGCTTAAGCGTTCTAAATTCATTCGAGCACCAATCCGCTGCAACGACTCTACTTATCTTGCAATAACGACAAAGAAAAAACTCCACTCCCAACTAAATAATACCCGCTCCCTAAATATTTACATCCCGCGCCAACCACATCGCCCGGCCATCCATCAACGGCCTTCGAACCGTCGCGAGATCGAAGCTCCGAGCGCACCGCAAATCCCCATCCCAATTATAGCCAATGCACTCCAACTGCTCGAGAAGACAAGCATTTCTGATGAATGCAATTTGCAGCGCCGCACCCCTGCCTCGTTCACAACAAACGGGGCCCTATTAGCGACGGAAGTCGACACCTCCGCAGACTTCGGAGCCCCTCCTTCTCCCCCCGAGGGCCCGCCTCGCGGAAATTCAATGCGACGCCCGGCAGACTTTTCAAATCGGCTTTGGCGTTTGGCGCGCGCGCTCAGTGGCGCATGCGCGACCCGGCCGCAATGCTACGTCGGCCGTCGTCTTGATGGAGCCTAATCAGCCGACGAGTCGTTAACAGTGACCCACTGTAGCTGCTCCCGCAGGGGAAGTCGTTGCGTCTGCGAGTGCGCGCCCGCGACTAAATATAATGCAGCCTTGCCTATCGTACTCCTATTACAGCGGTAGGCGACTGTCCGGGCGAGCAGATGCTTTACATGCACATCAGGCACTAATCAACTCGACTTCCACGCTTGCCTTCGGTTTCCGCTCGGCCATCTACGTCGCCTCGCCAATCTGCGCCTGCTTCGTGCCGCCGAGGACATCGACTTAAACAGCGACATGGCCGACGATGCGCGCGGATGTTTGCTTATGCTCGAGCTTGCTTTGACTCGTTTCGCCCTCTAAATCGAGGAGGACTCTAAGCGAGGATGGAGATGGAGTCGTTGGCGGATTGTGCTGCACTACCTTCCCGGAAGAACTTGTTCCCAGGCGCGGATGTGCGAGCGCGTGACCTGCGCCGGTTGGCGGTGGCTTGAGGTGGTTTGGGGTGGCTTGGGGTGGCTGGGGGGTGGCTTGGGGGGGAGAGGACGTCAATCGTTTATTACTTTACGATGATTGCGTGTCATTATTCGCGTTGGCGAGGAAAGAAGGGAAAAGGAAATCTAGTAGCGTCATTATTGCGGCTACTCGTACTCATTCGAAAGTTATATAAATGTTTGTACGTGTGAGCTTATACAATGCAAAAATAAAAACGCACAAAGTATATTAGTATATTAGTATATAGAGTAATTAATAAATTTGAATGTATGTGCCCAGGGGCTGCATTACTTTTTTCACTAAACATACGTAAATCAACTACATAAAAAACAATTTCTATTTCAGTTTATTTAGTAATTATCGAAATAGTTAAAAATATTACAATATAATAGCTGTGTAATATAAGGATAAAGCATGATTCTGTTTACAATTTATTATAGCGTGAGCTTTATTAGCACGTAGTTTTTAATTTATTAGCACGTAAGCAGTATGCGGGCTTATACTGAAGAAAGTAGCATTAACTTTTGAATGTATTTAAAGTTCATAAGTTTAAATCCAAAATTTAATGCATTGGGAGAAAAATACAATTCAACTACTTTAATATTATTTCATGTAGATTTATAAAAGTATTATTGAAGCGGGTTGCACATTTAATTTCTCATATTAAGAAGACTTTCACTTATGCTTATTGTCATTTTCATTATCAATAAGTATTTCTTATTTGTATCTCGCCAATCTTTATGTAACTATTGTTTTATTTTTCATTAATTATTGGCTTAAAATAAAAAGTATATAAGGATTCGGGGCTTTATTCATTGATAGGAAGAAATTTTTTTAAAAGTTTTTTCTATATTACGAAATCACATTAAAAATCGATATCTAACAATTAATTATTGACAAAGTATAAATGTTTTATGGTCCGTTTCTTAAATGGATTGCAATAAATATTCATACGTATATTCCTTTAAATTGAATTATTTCAAGCTGTTTTATCTGTTACAATCAGATTTATCGAATGTCTATTCTTCGTCAATTCTCTTTTTCAAGTATTAATAAGAATCGAGTTATGAGATGGTGCATTTATAAATTTTCCATCGTGAAAAGTGAATTACCTGAGATTTATGGAACCAGGTGAATAAAAAATTTATAAAAAAATGATTACGAGTCAAATTAGCATTTTTATTAATCGAGAAAACAAAACTTCCTTTTCTCAATTTGCACTCTAAATTACGCGAAGACAAAGGAATTTGGAAGATTCAGCAATCATAAAAGAAAAATAAATGTTTAAATTCATTTTATAAAAGAATCTTTGTATTAAAGCTTAAGAGCGGAATGATTTTCAATTCCTTAAATTATCCTTAAATTATCCTTAAATTGTAGCGATAATACCTAAGGCTTTCAGTGTTTACTTAATTTTCAATATGATGGATGCTAGTTTAGTTAGTTACATTACATAAGTTCTGAGCGGTTAAGATAAGTTGGAGTAAAGCCAACTATGGCATTAATTTCACTTTTTATTCAACAATAAAATTGCAGATATTAATGTAGTAGCTAATTTATACGTAATTGATTGATTCATTTTACCGATATTTTAGCGACAATCCTAATCAATTGTTTATTATTAATTTGGATCGAAAGAAGAGATTCTCGCACGACTATCATGTCTGTAATAGAATCGGTAGACTAAAATTCTATCAGCCGTTACGTTCGTTCTTGCATGGAATTAATAAATTCATTGAAATTAAATCCTCCGTATCATATAGACTCTTTCAAATTATATAAATAATATTCTTATTTGACATTTAGATTAGTAATTATATTTTTTGTGCACAATGTTTTTTCGTTAAATTATTCTCACATTAATGGTAAATAAAGCAAATATCAAGCGACATAAAAGTGCGAAATAAAAATAAAAAAAGTGGAGAAAACAAAAATAAAAATAACTGATTGAAAAATCTTTAATTTATCACAATATCAATGTCATAGAGAAATGTAATTATCAATTTTCTTGTTTTTTTTTATCGTCTTTATGTCTTATTCCTTTGATGGAGAATTTCGAAAACTCAAGTACAGTTTAATACTACTTATTATTTATTTAATTGAAATTGTTATTGCATATAGTCATATTCATTATGGAGGTCTTCTATTTATTTAGTGGAAGGTCGCTGAAATTACAGATAATGTGAAGCGGTACATTCAATAGTTTCCTCTCTTTACGCAAACTGCTATGAGTTTAATTTGAAATTTCGTTCACCAAAATCTTCTCTTAATATTCCTGGCTATTTTTAATATACGTGGAAGCGAAGTCGACTTTATAAGAGCGCGAATTCTCCAAAGCTGCAATTCTTATTTCTCAATTGCAATCTAATTTAATCTAATTCTGTCCTTAATTAATCCTTCTAATCGGATACCCCGAATTAATTTTAATCCGGGGGGGCTCATTATCGATAAAACCCACCGCCCATCCGACAGAACCAAGGGAATCGTGCGTTTGAAGTGCAATCGAAGGGACGCGTTGGTGTTGATCGCGCCATTGCCATTATATAGATCGCGGATAATTTGATCGGTGATAATTAAATCGGTGTTTTCCCTTTTCCTCGCTGGCGGTGTTTGCGGTGTGTTGCGGTGTGTGGCAAAGTATCCCGGAGGCAATAAAGCGATGGGCGAATGGAGCTGGGAGAGGCTCGATGAAGGCATCGCTTAGCGTGCGTAATCACCAATCAACAGTACGCGCGAGGAATTAAATTATGACTGAAAGAGTCGATTCCGGGCCATAATGATTCGTCGGTCCATTCGTATATCACGGCCGCACGAGCACTCGGACTTTATATTTCGTCGTTTTTTAAGGCGTACAAGCGGAATGATGTAGGCCAATTTATGAGAGCTGCAGGTCCCGTGACCAGTGGAATCTTTCCAACTGACGATCACAAGCTTTTACGAATGCACACATTAAGCTAAAAATGATGTATTTTATAAGATTAACAGTGAATTCTAATGATAATTAGAGGAAGTCGTTGAAGTTTTGTTGTTGCTTGGAACAATTAAATAAAATATGTTTTAAGATATAGCGAAATAGGATAGCTTATTATTTTAATTTCGTTAATAAGTAAATTTTGTCGATTGCAAATCTTTACGCGTAATCTATCGAATGAATAAAATTTGTGAATTCGCAGATGCAAAATTAATTTTTTATTATTTACTTTACGTTTTCCTAGCATCCATTTCTTACTATAATAACGTTATGAAATGTTATGAAAAAAAATGAAACATATAATTTTTATACATTACGATTACGAATAACGTAGAAATATGTTTTTATTTGTTAACTTTTACATTAAAATTATATTTAACAATTTTTTAATAATAATAATAATAATAATAATAATAATAATGACAATGATAATCTAAACATTTGATTTGCGATTTTAAATTTTGTCTATTAAATAGAAGCAATAGATTAAGTTATTAATAATTATAATTTTATGCGGTAAATTAATATAAGTTGAGTGAAATTGTAATGGAATTTAAATTAATACATTAATTTTTAGAAATATATGATTGTGTATACAAATACGATGGCTTGTTATTTGACGAATAAATGGCTTGCTGATATTGTTAAGTAAGTATAAACTTTTAATATTTTGCAATTCTAATGAGATAAATTTTGTTTGAGAAGCCATATATATATGTATTGACATTAGTAAAATGAGTAATATAGTTAGAATATGTAATTTATGTATGCGTTTGCCGTATCTTAATCAATTAAAATATTATAGAAATATAATAATACTTTAGAGAGAACCACTTCATATTATGAACATTATTATTAATTTAATATTTAATTATATATTTTCAAGTTGCATTGTTATATTTATTATTAGTAGATTTTATAAGAAGACGTTATAAAATGAATAAAATTGATGCTTCTTGGAGTATCAATTAAATTCACGTGCTTATGCTACCCACAATTAATGCGTAATAGTTTTGAAGTTAAAAGTTACAACAATTTCTCACTATCATGACATTATTTATCGTAATTGCGACTCAGCATAAACGAAGGAAAGCAGAGACGTAGCCCTAATAGGAATAAATAAAATTTAATAAAAAATAATTTAAAATAGGACTGACTTACATCGCGATTCCAATGCAGTATGTAAGGTATGGGTATGTCATGTGGAAAATCGAGATCACAATCGAAGAGGACATACTCGCCAACAGCTGCGGTAAGGTAAGTTGGCTCCTTTTCCTCGTCTAAAAGACGACCGAGGCCTTCAACTGCAAACACACGTTTAATTGCTTTGAATATATTGTAGAATTCAGTAACACGTTGATTTGCTTATTGACTTGGCGGTCAAAGTGGAATTAATTCTATTAGTCGATAAATCCCGACGTGAAAACCTCTCCAATTACAAGAGCGAATCTTTAACAAATCCATAACCTATTTATTTAAACAATTTCTTTCCTCCCGATGAGTTAGTTTATTAAAGAGATGGTTACAATGCTCTTTGTTTGTTTTCCGATTGCTTGAATAGAAAATGTTTTTTAACAAGCCTTTATTGCATTTAATTCGTTTGACAACCATTAAGTTATTCGTTGATAAGTGTTAAAGCAAATGTAAGCAATTAAATGTAAATATAATTGCAATATTTAACATAACAATTTATGTATTATTCAAAATTAGAATGTGCTATCATTTTATAGGCTTAACGAATTTTTAAAGCCTTATAGTAATTTTCACGCAATTATCTATATAAAGTAAATATATTAAGTGTCGTTAAGTTTTCAAGCTTTTGACAATTTTACCACTAGATTTTCAATTTATACGCATGAAAAGAAGAGTAGACTGTTGATGGTCAATTATTGCCAGAGTCTTATGATAAACCGAAGGAAATAATTGTCCATCAATAAGACATCTACCGACTGTAAAAGTGTTATTATCGGTAACGATAATTGATATGATTGCGCTGACAATCTCTCCACATTATGGCGTATTATGGCGATTAATTTCACAGCTAAAACGACAATTCTGTGGCTAGAATATAATGATAGAATAAAATGATAGCTGACGTACCTCTGTAAAAGAGCAGGACCAAAGCACAAAAATGACTCCTTCTCACAATGCTCGTAAACATGATTGAGTTGCTCGTAGTCACGTACACATAAACAGCCCAACTATCACAGGGCCATTTAATGAAAGCAGCCCCAATACTAACCGAAGCCCCAATATCAAACAAAATTAATAATAATTAAAAAATCACAACAGGCAAGAGTCGGAGCGAGACGAGCGGCGCGAGCGACTCGCGGCTGCCATCACCGTCGCAGATTCAGCAACAGGAAGACGCGCAAACAGCGTCTCTCTCTCTCTCTCTCTTCTCTCCCTTTTTGTCCCTCCACAATCGAGTGTCACACCTAGAGTATATATTGGCCAAGGTCGCGGAGCCCTATTCCACTAGCCGCCCCTCCTCAGCGCTCTCTAATCAACATCCTCCCAAGTCCTCCGGATATCGCGGCCCTTCGGAGGAACGCGCCTCGCGCACTCTATGCCACGGCACAGGGGTAAGGACGGCCCGGAGCGTTGGGGACCTCGAATGCGAATCCGAGTGCCGGCCCCGAGCCAGCTGAACCACGATCAGCAGAGAGGGAGAGAGAGAGAGAGAGCGTAAGGGGGACGACGAGTGGGAGAGGGAGCGGCAGAGGAGCGGCATGAAGCGTCGTCGACGGAGACGAGCGAGCGATTGGGCTCGCTCTTCTCGATTTCTCCAGTGGACGGCGGCGAGTGCAGGAGCTCCTGCGAGATGTCGGTGGGAGCATTGCAATTCGCATTTGTTCGCGGCCCCTCGGCTCGCCTCGGGCTATCTCACTGGGAGCTTCGACGCGCCTCTCCGCAGATGATAGAGACGAGCAGCTCCTTGCGGCCATTCCTCCGCCTCTCCAACCTATCATCCAAGGCTACGCGATGAGGGTAGGCGTGATTATTGGTACGCGCGGGGGGAAATACCGCGAGAGAGAGAGAGATGCGCGGCTCTTAGGGGAGATCGGCAGAGACCGGTAATTGAGGCACTTGAAGTGGGAAGCTTGCGGCGAGAGAAAGCGGGCCGAGTGTGAAGGCATTTGACATTGCCGTCGAAGCACTTACGCGGCTCTTGGCATTTTTCAGGCTAATTTTGCGTTCCAGGAGATGCTTTTCACGCCAAATCCCGATTTTCTGTCACCTTATTCTAATGCGCTTGTGATTTGGCTTGATCGAGGGTAGCGTCGATCGAGACGAAGAGGACGCAATGAATAATATTGAGTCGAGTCTCGTCATGAAATATCATTGATTAATTAAACTCTTTAGAGCTAAACCACTTTATTAATTGGAGATTTCTTATTTGTCAGAAGTGCGATGGAAAGTTAAGCTTTTAAGTTGTGACAATGGCAGGTAATAATGCCAAACGACTTTAATGGCTTAACATTAATCTGACAATAAGTGTTCACTGACGTAATCTAAGACGTTATTTATCAAAATCTCAATGTACAGAATTGTTCACAACTGGACTCAAAATGTAATCGATTACTTACGATACGTTAAAATTGTCTGCTTAAGAGTTTTTTTGCAATTGTGGTTGATCGTCGGCTCTAATAACGCCGTTCGATAGATGTTCTTAGTGGCCTTCTTGCATCAAATTATAAAATGAATTTTCTTGTTAAAAATCTCGATATATCGTGTTATGGATATTTAATAAAATTTAATCGATACTCTCATCGACAGAATTTTTGAATTAATCAAAGAAATTGTTATCCTTTCGTAATGCCATTATTCTCAAATAATGGTTTCCTTAAATAATTTATTGTTACTTACTCAATATGCTCCAGCTTGTACGTATGAATGCACATTGACAGACATACCCAATTAATATTTCATTATGAAGTAAAATTTCAACGAGTATTCTGTATATTATTTAATGAAGGTTAAAATTAACGTTAAAATCCTTAAAAAGATCATCGAGTTAATATTCCAATATTTTTGCTTAGCATCTTTTAAAGGCAATTATGGCTAAATGTATTATAATTATGGCTAAATACATTATAAGCGTACTATATTTATCATGGTCATTCGTAAATCTGACAACAGCCATTATTTACAGTAAAAAATTAATTGATCAACCATTGTTTCATTTCAGTATAAAAGTATAGTCGCAAAACTTCTTGTATCTAATTGTTTGAAAATTAATTATAAATATTTTCATTAGTTACCTATTTCCACGATATCTAATTTATATAACTATACTTCCATTAATACTATTAATAAAACAATCTGTAATTGCATTTATTAGGGGGAAAAAATTTGTTACAATTTTACACGCGGAGAGAGTGAATTTTACGACCGTTTGACCTTGCTTATAAAATACTTCCCATACATTTATATAATTTTCACGATTAGTTTATAATTGTATGACGCTCCGATTTACCGTTCCTAGCGCAAGCATATTCCATTAATTAATTTAGCATAAAGCGATCGTCCAATTTCAATCTTAACACTTGCACTTGTCTGAGAATTTCTGGACCATCATTGCAACGTTACAAATTAGATTATTAATAGCGCATTCTGACTAATTAAGTAATTTGATAAAAAATAACGAGTACGACTTGGTGCATTCGCAGTCCTGCCTCTAACATCAAAACATCTTACCAATTATAACGAGCCCCAACTTTCCTCCTTTCGCCATTTTCCACATTAATTATTCTCCTCCGTAAAAGGAATTCCACGCGTCGTGCACTGAAAAATCCTCCATTTCAACTTACGTCACTTGACGGACATATCACTATGTCCGTTTGGAAAGTTGTTTCTCTCCTTTACTGAAGAATCTGCCTTAAGTAATAAGAGAAAAGTTTCTCCGTGCGCCACTGTGCCAGTGGCTCTAGGTACTCAGCTTCAATCAGCATCAGTTCGGATTAGCCCCGACGGCTTTCCAAAATACCATTCCGCTGATGAGAGACGTTAATGCATCTGCAAGCTCCCGAGCGCCATTGCGTCACATCCGTCGGCTGACGCATAGCGGCGCAGAGCGATTACGACTTTGTCGTGCCGTCGGCAGATAATGGGGGATGCGCAGAGGGGATTTGACGTGGTGCGGGGCAAGTTGAATGGTGGAAGCGACCGATGGGGACGCACCTGTCGAAGGTATTCGGAGGCAGGAAGAGGAGTGTCGTCGATTCCAATTGCAGCTACGCTATCTACGCTATCGGCACTCTCTCATTAAACTCTAAATGGCCAAGGCGCTTTGTCCTGAAATTTATGCGAATTGGGTCATCCAGTGGAAGCTCGTGCTCTCGTCTCTCCTACATCCAATGACTGTTTACGCGCGATTTTCTAGCCTTTCGTGGTCATTGAAAAGGTACCCCGGTTCGATATATATGTACCACCTGCAGAAGGAACGTGCTCTTGTAAAAGCATTCGGTTAATTGAAAACAAAAGACAATTTTTTTCCATCCACAATAGTGTTTACATGTCTGGTGGTATATTAATATATAAACATTAATTTAAAGCTTAAGTGAAGCATTATGTTAAGATGGCTGTCATTTTGAGTAAATCTTTGGCACGGAACTCTATTAATAAATTTTGAATATTAATTGGATTGCTTGTACTATGTTTAGTATTAAGAACAATTAGATTTTCAATCGTTCAATCAAACGAAAAACACTCAAAACAAAATAAATACCAAGATAATGCATAATGGCAGCATCAAATACATGTACTCTTTATTATTTGATCTCTTACAAATAATTATATACGAAAATCTTCGGTTGTTAAAGTAGAATGATTTTTCGTTTTAAAAAAATATAATTTAATTTATAGTATTTTGTGTCTGATGTTTGTACATCTGAAAAAGTTGCGGAAACCAATTTTAAGAATTCAAAGACGAGACGAATAGTTATAAGATGCTTCTTTAAGATCAAAAATGATTAATTACACGTATATTTATTAAATTATAATGAAAATATTTTTTCAAATGATCGGTCATCGATTTATTAATTTTTACTTATTTCAATGCAAACGATTAAAATAACGCGATACACGTGCTTTTTATCTTAATAATAGATAATGCTTTATCAGATTGAATTTATTAGGAATTTATAAGCATTCAAGTAATTTGGCAAATACATAATATAATGACATAATTGGCCGAACGAATGAAAGTCCTAGTATGCATAAATGAGAACATTTATCGTTTAAATTTTGAAAAAGTTGAGTTTCCTCGAAAAGTAAATCAATATAAATTAAAAAATACTCATAAAGTGCGTATATAAATTGTACATGTATAGAGATTATGATTTTAGATAGATGTATGAATTACGGACAATAAACTTATGAAAATTTATATTAGAATAGTGGATTTAAATATTATAAAATGAGGTTGTAGCAGTCATTATAGAAAATCAATAATAATAATAAAAATAAACGAATATAAGTAATAAACGTTTGTTAGTGTCTTACCGTATGTTCACCTATGTAATTTCATATTAAATTATTTCAAGTGAAATCGACTTGTACTTGTAGCTGTAAGAGTGTCGACTTTGGTGCCGATGAAGCTGTTCAATCGTTATCCTTTTTATCCTGTCATTCCACTACCTTTGCAAGCTTTGTTTGCTTTATTTTTTCTTTCTATCAATTTGTATTTTTATTTCCTATTCATAGTTATGCCTGCAGTGTCGTGATCTTCTATAAAGATATTGACATCTTATAATACTGGTGCCAGAGATTTTTCAATTATTGCAGTACAATTAATGTTTTGTAGTTTATCAATGAATTTGGAAGAATTTAAAAATCATATCAATGTATAATTATAATGTTTGTACGGCATGTAATTATTCGTATTGATTCGCGCAACATACGAGGCAGTTTGCAACAATTTGTATTCAAAGATTTATTTTATTATCACTTTGAAAAGCCAAGTGAAGTAATTATTTGAGCTAAATTTGAATTATGAAAGAGGCATAGGTTATAAAAATTACTATTATTTTCTCAATGTGTAATATTATGTTTATACATTAAATTGTGTAAATCTTATTAATAATACCTTCGTGAATGCATAAATATAATTGTAAAGAAATTTGTTATATATATACTATATACTATAATCCTTAGCAAATTGCGTGTGAAATATATAAAGTGGCAGTAGCGCTAATTCTAACGAGATTGAATTACCTCAAAAGATTCACAAAGCTTATTCCTATTTCAAGCAAAATTGTCGTTTTACTCTACTTTTTAACTAACGCTTGTTTTAGACGAATAAAATCAGTTGATAAATGCTGGAAAATTGTAGTAATTGATATGAACTGGCATTCTAGAGTTGTTGCGTAAATGATTTGGAGCTTGGCACGCCATCTGTTACATTTGTTCTCAAATTTTTGGAAGATAATGTTCTTTTTGTTATTATTTGAAGTAATATTGTTCGCAAGATGTGCCATTATATACATAAATAATATCTAAATTAGGGGTAGATTTTTGGAAATAATTTCGTAAAATAGTTGCAGATAATATTTGTAAAAGAAAATAAAATTTCTTACCAACAAATATATAAATTCGAAATTCAGACAAAAATCTTCTCTCTAGTTATATGATGTAATTGGAATTAAAATGGTGGTATTATTTATTAATTGGATGTAATTGGAATTAAAATGGAATTAAAATGGAGTAGAAAATAAAGGGATGGAAGAAAAGCTCGAGTCCTTTCAAATGACCGTTCTCCTTGTAATTTTATTTAATAATAAATCGTCTACAATTCGTCCCAAGTTAGTACGTCTTGGAGTTCTCGAATTAGTGAGAAAGCATAGTTGATAATAACGGGGCAAGGATTTTTTTTTTTCATTTCTATCCCGGGGAATGTATGACATACCAAAAAGAACTAGAATGTGAGAAAGGCAGGTGAGGCGCGTGTGATCCTTACATTTTCATAAATAAAACGAGATGCGATTAAGTTATAAACATGTTGGTGCAAAAGGCTTTGCGAAGATCGTTTACAACGATGATTATGCTCTCTCTATATATATATATATATATACTTGCTTGATGAGTGAGTCGGACGATAATAAGATTAAACAATAGAGAAGACGTATTTCAGCGAGGAAAACAATGAGATTTCAAGTCTTTGCGTCAATAAGGCGCGCAACTCTGTCACATATACATGTCATATATATTTACGCATGTATATCAGGTAAACGGACATAATGTAATGTTAATAAAAATACAAATGACAATAAACGCTAGGCTAAAAAGTAACTAAAATTAAAATTGTACTCAGTGGGCAAGTTTAGCAGGTCTCTTACGACGACACTTCCACAATCTCGTAATTTGTCCTTTATACAGATTGCCAACGGCATTGGAAAAACACACTCGATTCACAAAAACGTTCTAGAATTCCTTTCACGCACGATGTTCCTCGTCATCGCTTTACATATCCCGTGTAGGACCATTCGGCTCTCTCTCTCTCTCTCTCTCGCGGATGCTGCTAATCTTCTATCGTGGTATCGCTACGCTTCCTTGCACAATCTTACAATTGGTCGGTTTACATATCTCGAGGAGGCACGAACCGCTCATCCCGCCTACAGTCTCTCCTCTTTCCACGGAAGGCTTCATTTATTTGTATTTGCAGATTTTTTTCCTTTTCTTTTTTTTTACAGAAATTTTCTCGTTTTCTCTATCCTTCGTCTGTCGCTCCGCTTTGTCACTGTAAACACAACATTTATGAGTGTATCACCGTATAGAAAAATTCTCTCCTACTCATTTAAGATTTCAACTAGTTATCACACTGACTTAATACGATAAGAAAGCGCTTTTGGCGCTATAAGCGGTTCACTAATGCGGCTGCACTCCTCTACATTTTTAATGAGAAATTGGTGATACGTGCGATGTCCACGATAAATACCCTCATCAACAAAGTCATCGTGCGCTATTCATTCTACAATTTATGCGCATGCATGCATGCATACGCAAACGCATACGCCCGCGCACACACTCACACGCACTCGCACACGCACTCACGCGCACACTCACGCATTCTAACACGCATACATACATACATACATACATACATATACATATGAGTATATGCATATATATATATATATATACAATCGGTGAAATACTTTTACATGTGCATGTGCACGCGCGCGCATATGCCGTTGAACAGAAAATGTTATAAAATAGTAGTAGTTCCTGAATCGTTTGTGTAAGAAAATCAATGGTATATGGAAATAAAAAAATTGCTAACCAAGCTTTAAATGCAATAATCATACAAGGACATTATAATAATATCAATATATATATATATATATATATATATGTGTATGATGGATTTAGTTTAAATTACCGAAATGAGAAAAAATTATGATTATCTAATCACGATTGTACGAACGTTGGCATCGAATTTTTACAGTGCATAGGAAGCTTATGACAGGTAAAGTATTAATAGTTTGTAAAATTTGAAATGTATTAGAATTGACTATGTTTGCTCAATCGTCATATCAATCATTATACTTAATTCTTTTTCCACCAAGCTACAGGAATGTTTTAAAACATTTTATTTTCGTATTGTGTATACTACCTAATATTCAAGGCATTTTGTTAGAAAAGCTCACGAACGATAAACCCGCGTTACAAATAATATAATCTTACCGAATTTGAAAAGTTACGATCCCTTACAAGTGTCAAAGTTGTTTAATTGTTAAATCACTTAAACTGAAAAATTTACAATAAAGTATGTAAATGTCACGTTTCCAAGAATGAAATCAATAGTATTGCAATTGAATGCCATTCGTGTGAGTTGTAATCTTTGGTACGAATTGGGACAGAAACATTTTTGTTGAACCTTACTATTTACAAGTTTTCGATAATACCATCATTAAGATTTTCCTCATACCCTAGTATATATCTTATAATCTAGTATATCTTATATATATACTGCAGTAAATTCCATAATCTCTTCAATTAATTCGACAGTCTCTCTCTAAAAGCCAATAATTGTACAATAGCTGTATGAATTTTCTATGCAACAGTCTTTAAAAGTCTTAAGAGCATCGCTTTCTTACACAATCGATTTCACATTATAATCGTACAATTTTTTTTTACACGTATATATATATATAAGAAATAAATCGGGAGCTATGGGAAGGAGAAGATAAAATGTAAGGTATGAAAAACAGAATAGAAGGTGGATGGAAAAGTGTGCGTCATTACTGAAGATCGTCACAACACATTCACGATTCAACCATATAATCGTTCTCTCCTAGCAGCACGCGATACTTTAAATGCTTGACGTGCTGTTGGTGTGAGTATATTATATTATAATAATATAATATACGGTGAGCGTTAAGATTTTTCCATTTTATATATAAGATTTTTCTTTTTTTTCTCTTTTCTGCCATTTATTTCCCTTGAAATTTTGTAGCGAAACACGTGCGACGTTTGAGATCGTTGTATCTAACTATGATATATCTACACTCTTAATTTATATGTACGCTTATTGTTTATCTATTACAAGATTGAGAGGAAAACACTTTGGTTGAGAGAATGTTCGTGATTACGTTTCCCTCCTTAATCAACTTGAGATTAATTACGGCGAGTCTCGCGATACGGAGGGAGAATCGAATTGCGCTTATCTCGATATCGAAGAGAACCGAGATGGTAAGGCGACGTTGGAATCTCAGTGGCATATTCACCGATCGGAGATTTATTAGTTCTCCTCTCATGCTTTCCTCATCCTGGATCCTCTCGCTCCTCCCACCTGATATTCTATTCCTTTCGCTCTCCATTTCCCTATCTTCTCGACCGTTTTAGTTGCTCGCTTACGACAATCGCGAGGTCTTCCCTCGTAACAAAGGAGGAAAAATAGAAGAGCGGAGAGACACAAATATCGACGAAACAAATATTAAAAAATATCGAGCTTTGAAATGTTTAAGTAGATTCACGTTTACTCCCGCGTGCTCAATCCTTTATTTTTGAATTTCTTTCTTTTTTTTTGTTTTTTTGGTTTTTTTTTTTTGATAACGTTATTCAAAAAACGAACGATACTCATTTTCACAACTTTTTTTTTAATCCGTACTTTACTCATTAATATGATACAACAGCAACAGGCGACTTTGTATTCGCGGCTTCATCATCCTTCGCTTCTCTATTTAATAAAAACATAAGTTCATTTTCACAATATTTTTTAATTCATGTCCGTGTCTTCAATGTCGATTAATAATAATACTACACGCTACTACCTCTTTATGATTTACAGTTATCAATTAATTATCAAATTGTTCATATTCAATTATTAGAATTACTTTAGAATATTGGTACTCTTTGTGTCATCTCGTTTTTAATAATTTTTTTTTACCTACTATAATTGCTCTTCAACATTCGCTTTCTCTCTCTCACTTTCTATTTTGTTATTACTTTCACGCACTCAGGCATCATTTGATTCTCGCTAATTTCATCCTCATTCAGTTTCATAATTTTTTCCTTTTCTTTTCACGTTTTCTCCGCAATATTACACAGTCACCAGATCTCGAGTTCGTTTTCTACTTTTATTTATCCACCTCTACAATTTTTTTTTTTTCTTTTTTTTCATTAATTTTCGTCAATGTGTATAGTTGAATCGTGATTAGAGCCTTCGCTAATCATACTTCTACTAATGAACTATCGGAGTTATCGGCTTAAATATAAATAAGATTTTGTACTATAAAAGAAAAGTAAAATTATCCCCGAGCGATTCGAGTTTCTTTCGAGTTTTTATGCGAGCGAATCCATCGTGCGATCTTTCCCTCGGCAGCTCCGCAACACAATCTCGCAACACAATTTACATCATCAATGACAAACGCTTCTTTTTCTTTTTTCTCATCTTTTCTTGCAAATGGTCTCTTCAATCAAAGAGCTCTCGGCTACAATTCTTAATCGACAAATTGACCTCGTCGTTCTCCAGTGCCGATCTTAGTTACAGCTGTAATAACCAACAGCCTTTGTAATTTGCCAATACAATAATACCACGCATGCATTCTCACCTCGTTCCCCTACCCTCCCTTTTCATTCGTCAACCTTATCGTCGCTTAATACTTTAAGTGTTCTCTTGATTTAACGTTGCTTAAGAAAAAATTATTGTGCCAATAATATGTTGGGTCAGTAGCGAAACCCTAAACAGGCAGTGCAGTACGAGTGAGTCCTTAAGCAATCTCGAGGCAAGCTTCGGCCTAATATCACGGTTCGAGTCCATTGCTCATCATTATTCATTTTATTATTTATTTAATTTAAGTGATTGTGGCATATTGTGTGTGTGGAGTGTGGGCGTTGTTCCTTGGCGCGTGTACGTGCGTGCGTGTGTGTGGGCGGGGGGTGGTGGTGGCTGTCTTCCGTCTGTCTCCCTGTGTATTTTCACATTATCATTATCGTTATTATTTATTTATTATTATTTATCATTTATTATTCATTATTATTCAATTATTTATTATTTACTCATCGTTATTTATTATTTATCATTATTATTTTTTATCGTTACTATTACTCTTACTCGTACTCTTACTCTTACTCTTATTGTTATTATTATTATTAATTTTTTTTTTCTTAATAACTTTTATTTGCGTAATTTATAATCCCGTGAAACGTGTAGCCGTAGCCATAGCCTTTTCTTTTCATCTCGTCTTTTCTTACTTGATTTGCTTCGTGTTAATAATTACTTACAGTCTATCATTAGGGTTAGACGTGGTTTTACTGCTCGTTTTGCATTCTTTTAAGGTATACAGCACGTTAGTGGTACAGCATCTTTGGAGTATTTTTTTAATGATCAGCCTCGACCGTGTCATTTGTTCGCGTTTGTTGTACGTGTGCGTGAGCGTGTGTCCAATGCCCGCGGGGTGCTTGTGCTTATGCTTGTGCTTGTGTTTGTGTTGGCGTGTATTGTGGGGGGGGGGGTGCCTAGCCGCGACTACGTGAGCAAATCGTGTCGAAAAACCTGATCGTCCCGGTTCTATTAAGCGGACGGACATATTAATCAGTTCGCTCGTCTATCGTTTTTGGCTTGGGCAAAGCATCGTCCGCCGCCGAGTCTCGAGGTCGCGTCGAGACTCAGGTCCACTCTATCGTTAAAGCGTCGCCGCCGTAATTGTTATGCCTCCGTAAAGGATGAGTGGGGCGAGGGAGCGCAGGAGCCTCGGGTGCCTCGAGCATCCCCGTCGCGGCCTCATCCTCGGACCTCGGTGCCGAGCGCGAGGCACACACGCGAGGTGGCCGAGGATCAGCAGGCGCTCTCGAGGTGGGCGCTCTGGCGCCTTTTGGCCTGTCGTTGTCTAAACTGGTGGAACTCGGCCTTCATCGCTTGGACGCGGGCCTCGATGTTGTCCCTGGAGTAGCGCGCGCTCGCCGGCTGCTGCTGACTCTGCTGGGCGGTGTGCACCTGGTGAATCTGGGGCAATTGATGGTGCATCTGGTGTACGGGGGGCCGCTCCTCCCGCGTGGGCGTCGAGGCCGTGGTCGGGGTCGGGGTGCAGGAGACCGGGTCGAATTCGTAGTGGCCGTCGACGCTGCCGGCGTCGGCGTTGGCCGCGCTTTGGGCGCTGAGGGCGGCCTTGAGTGCCGGGTGGTGCTGGTCCTGGAGCTCGAGCCAGCGGCCAGCTGATAGGGGCGGCGGTGGGGGCCGGTACGGTGGCGGCCGCCACTCGGCGACGGTGCTGCCACTGCGGGAGCTCTGGTTCTGCTGGGAGGTGTTCTTGCTGCCGAAGCCCGAGCTGCTCGAGCGGCTCTCCGGCGAGGTCTCGAGGTCCGGGGAGGCAGCGAGCTCGGGGGCGGAGCGCGCGTGCCGCGCGTGCCTCGGGGGCAGCCGGGCCCGAGGTCGGCCCGCCTGCTGCGGCGGCGATGAGGTCGCCAGCGGCTGCACCGGCACGAAGCGCTGAGACTCCGCGTGGATGGCCTTGAGCGAGGGCAGCTCCTGGCTGTAGCGCTGGTGGACGGTGCGCAGCTGGATGTAGCTCGGGGGCGTGGGGAAGGCCGAGGCGCTTCGCTCCACGGAGGAGTTGGGCTGGCGCACGGAGCTGAGGTCGCTCAGGTAGACGGGCGAGGTCCAGG
>JAPYYT010000967.1:0-16762 GCA_030522565.1 Ceratosolen corneri
GGGGGGGTCAGAGGCGCAGCGATGATATGCGCAGTCGGGAGATCGGTGGATGGCGAGTTGCTGCTTAGGTAATAAAATTGTCTCTTTAAAATCGCTTAGTTCAAGAGGCAAATTTATCGCGTTTGCCTCACGCGAGCGAACTTTTCAATAACTTTGGCCAAAATGTTTGCCCTACTTCGGCCCAAGACCTTGCGCGCTATAAATTTTGCAAATTGCCCCGTGTTTAGCTTCCGAGGTTATTGTACATAAACCCGGTTGCGGCAATAAAATAAACAACGTCTGCTCGGACACATTTAACGAAATCCCGCGCGCTCGCAGTGTCCTTGACGTTTGCGCAGAGCCCCGGCGCACAATACACTCCAATATAATAATGCCGAGTCTTTTGCCGGCACTCTATGCCTTTTCTGTTTAACTATCTTCAGCGATAAGTGAGTTACTAACTACGCGAGTTTCAGGAAATCTATTATGCATCGAGAAGCGCGCCGATCCTTATAACTTGGCGTCTAAACGTAGATTTTCAGAGGCTCGATAAACTTTCGTGAATCGACTCTATTCTTCTTTCTTCTTAAGTAGTTGCCAACTTTCGAATAATGCACACGATATCTAACTACTTTTAGCACCTTTTATATACTGCACTCTTGTACACCGAGATCGCAAAAATTTTTAAAAGCAAATATTAACTCTCTCACTCTCTGTTTCTCTAAGCGCGCGCGTGTGTGCGCGCGCGCGTGCTTGCTTATTTGCTTCTCGACCTCCTGCTCTTTCCTTTATTTTCATTTCACGCAAACTCTGAAAGTGCAGGTAATTGCAGAACAGTATTTACATGTAGACGCCCAGTGTAGCCTTAATTTGAAATGCCGTGGCTCACAAACCGATAGAAAAGCATTTTCGTTTTATACATTAACTGGCTCTCCAAGTGTCAGCTTCGATCATTATAATAAAGGTGATATTATCCCTGGTGATTATGTGGAGGTGATTAAAAATGGATTACATCAGTGGGAGCGATTGATATTCGACTGAAATAATCTCATATGCAAATACATTTCTCGCAAGGCCTTCATCACGAGATGACAATATAAACAAATCGGAGGGCGATCGAATGCACTCACGCAGACCCTAATTACTCGCATTTATTCATTCGAAATCTTCATTCTATTATACGTTTATTATACTAATTATATGTAATCATGCGGACAGGAGGAGGGCACGCTTAGTCAACCTCTTTCTCTATCCGATTTATGATTTTTCAGTATAATACCCGTATAATCGCGCACTTAAGATTCTTATGAATAATGGAAAAATAAATATTACCACTCAAAGTCACAATCTTTAAATAGATTGGCGGCTCCACTCGCTATTTATAGCTTATCGTACGCACACAATTTCCCACTCCCACGTAACATTGCAAATTTCTTAAGGGTTAACTACATCTTCGTCTAATCCAATCCCTCGACAAATCCGTTGACATATCAAGTAAACTCATTATTCCCCCCCCGATCTCCCCTCGAACCCCCCACACTTTCATACGCGAAAGGCTCTTTTCTCGCCGAGGAAATCTTTTCGCTAACTTTATAATCGCGTTAGACCGTTAAAGCGACCTGGCTTATTAAACTCGTATAATGCTTGTATAATTTCAAGTCCACGAGACAAATCAAGCGATTCGAGTGCGCTCGCGCCGACTGTGATTTCTACGTCGATCTTCGTCGACACCGACGAAGATCGGCCGAACGTGGACAACATTACGAGGGAATTTGCGCAGAATGTTGCAATGGGAGCTGCGTTTTCCCCAACCAAGATATCGTATGTTCCTAATGGGCCGAAAGTGCGGGCCAACGAAGCTTTTTACATTCAGTGACGTCAAGGGACAGAGTGACTGTCCTTCACCCTTCCACGAATCAGAGTTGGGGTGATCGGAAGGGGTGAGGGACTCGATGACCGCGGCACTGATATCCTTTTAATTATCGCCTCAATTTCCTTCTGCGCACGCTACCGAGAGTGGCCCGACTATTCGGACCTTTCCTTCCGATGGCGGAAATACACACACACACACGTCATTTCAACAATACGCGTCAAATGAATGTTACTGGAGATTTAGTACACCGTCTATTAGAGTGGAAAAATGATGGGCGCGCAGATAATAGCAATTGACGGCCAAACAAATACTTTTTTTATAATTACCGATTACAATTACTCTCTCGTACACGAGAAATATTTATGAATTACACCTGGAATATATATATATATATATTGTACACAAGAGTATTGGATTTAATTTATAAGGGTTGGGTTGTTCGTGTGAATTAGTATATTAATGAATTTTGAATTGGTACAATATTCAGGCGTTTCTACGAATGGAATTTTAAAATTCGCATTGCGTTAGTCGTCACACTATTTTTTTCTTCTCCTTTCCTACCTCCTTTTCATTTTTCCAAATACGTTACGCTCTCACTGTCTCACAGTTTATGACTTTCTATCTCTATTCGGAGCGAAATTCGCGCTTATGACACGCCTCAACTATTTTTCCAACATTTTGAGAAATTTTCCTACCATCGTCGCTACGACCGACATTTTCAGGCATCCCCCGGCATAATTCACGTCAAAAAATTGTTGCACATAATTGTCTTCATTTTCGCGTCGTTTCATTAAACAGAACTGAAAGCAATTGAAATAGTTTCTCATTTCCTTTGATTATTCGATCCCTTCTTACCCCAATTCCACTTTTGAATTCATGCATTATGCTTTAGCATGTAAACGTAATATAATCGACCGCATTAATAATACACTTACAACCGCTATTACATAATTTCAAGCCAATTTACAGGAAAATCTTTAAGGACATGATGCCGATTTCAGTTAAAAAAATGTCCATAACAATAGATAATAAAGTTTTAAATGGTATACGATTAATTGTTTAAGACAATTTTTTTTTTTTGTTCAATCTGTGGATTCAATTTACTAATTAAGAGCGAAACAGTGAACAAGGCTGCAACGAATGTATTTCTCTGTCTTTAAGTCATTATTTAAGTATTATTATACTCTTAGTGTGCGTAGCCTCGCTTAGAATAACGAAAATTTATAAGCATTTATTTATAAGTATAAATATATGCATGCAATAAAAGTAAAACTGAAAAAAATGCAATTATTAAGGATGCGGAATGGTTGGCCAATGTAAAACAAAAGGAAAAGGGATGGTAACGTTTAGTTTACGGCAATGAACTCATTTACATAAATTACAGAAAGCAGAATTAAAATGGAGAATAAAAGGAAAAGTTAATAATCGCTGATAAGGATCGATTAGCCGATCCTACGAATGATGGTGGGAGACGCTCTAAGAGTCTAGCCAGGAGGTTCGGTATTTAAGGCTCATTATTTGTACGTAAAATAATGGCAATATAAGAAATTTATTTCGAGTTAATATGAGCTCAAGCGCTTGAAGTTATTAAAAATGCAAATATATACTGCCCAATAATATCCAATTGAGTTTTCGCTTCATGAAAGATAGCTTTCAGAAAATATTATCAAATTTATATTTAATGTAATTACTCGGCTATATCGCAACAAACTTGTCATAATGATTTTACGTTAAAATGATTTAAATTGCTTATGAATGAGTTTTTCACGACATTGGATTACGTCGGCAAGAAATTCATTTTTCATCGATAATTAAAAACCGAAAGTATTTTTAGATTTAATTTTCATGTATTAAAATGTTGGTATAATTTATTCGAACAATGATTTATACGTTCGCATAATAATATACTAGTAAGTCTTGTCGCTGAAAATTTTTATTTCCATCCCTTTTTTTTTCTACATAAAGTTATGAAAAATGATTGCACTTTATGCAATTGTTTGAAATTTTGATTATTTGAACTGTAAAATAAGAAATTTCATGAATTATTTCAAAGAGCTTGTACTACATTCTTTTCTACAATGATCCTTTTTCGTCAGATCATACTGTAAATTTCAAATCCTAATGTAATTCCAACAAACGTTCACTCAAGCTTTATTTAAATAACGCCAACATATTAGTAAAGATTAAAGGGATTAACTAACTTGAGGATGTGGCTTCTAAAGTATTTATAATAAGTATGAAAAATAATACTTAGAATCGGCAGTCAAATCTAAATTGAAATCATTGGAATTTCCACGATAGCATGGTTTAAAGAAAATGTTGCCTTAAATGTACTTTTTATGCAAATAAATTAAATTAAACACTACGGTTATTTAAATTTATTTAAAGAGAAAAAAAAAATACACGAAATAACTGTTGAAAATCTTCAACCGGAGAAATGAATCTTTAACACGCGTCATGAACAACATTTTATCTATTTATCATCTTTTGAGCCCGTTATAAATAAAATTTCAACTGTTTCTCCCATTCAAATATCTTATGCAATATTAAATATTATATAATAAGCATTCGTTAATTATATCATAATTATTATGTTTGGCTGGAGGTAAAAAAATAGTTTAACATTTTGTAAAGCAACTATTTTGATATCGTAACAACATGTAGTAACTAGTAAATATAATATACCTTGTCAGTATCCATACCCAGTAACTTTTCTGTATTGTGCAACTTTTCGAAATGTTATATCAACGAACATTTTATAAAATATCGAGCGGATCGTGGGCCCCTAAGCTCCCCCCCCCCCTTTAAATTCACTCCAAATAACATTGGTAAAATAATTTCTCAAAATTTCTCCCACTTTCCCCGAAACGTACGGTGAAAAAAAAAAAAAAAAGTATATTAATTGCAATGGTAGTGGATATCGACGTGGGTACCGCGCGCGCACATACACACACGGTTATTACATCGGTCAGTGCTGTATATAATGTATGCGAGCGTGAACGCGAGTGGACACGAGGAATTCAATATTCTAACGGCGTGCTACATTCCGCACGGTGTTGAATTTTCAACGCAAAATACATTGATCAGAAAAACATCTACGAAACAAAATTTCTGCGCTCTTGTGTATGCCCGATGGGCTGACGAATTGAGAATCCATAATACGAACAGAAAAAAAAGAAGAGGCGGCGATGGGTCGAAAAACTGGTAAAAAGGAAGGATGCAAGCGTGTTTTGGTGGTAGGAGTCGAGTGGTTAGCTCTTTATTGAAATTGACACGAAATGCAAACACATTGTGACCACAAAATAATTGAGCGAATCTAATTTTCTCCGAAATTAGCAACAAGTAATTACTTTTTACGCTGATATATACATCTATCTATCTATCTATATATCTATCTATATATCTATACATGTATACATGTATATATCTATATATATAGATATATGCAGACACTTTATGTGAAATATACGGGGAGCTCACCAACAAATTTGAAGTTTCGCCCGTGTATCACAAGACCCCGATAGCATCAATATAATGTGATGCTATAAAGATTCATCTTTAAAAAAGTGGTTAAATAAAGTGTGTGGTAATTTCATAAAAAAGAAAGTATAAATAAGTGGCTGCCAATTAAACGGAATGTTTCTTTTTTTCTTATTGCCGCATCATTAATTTTTGCTTTATAAGGTTACGAATCGGATATCAAATAGTGAGCATAAGTTAACCATATAAATTTGTTACTAAATAAGTCCTTAGAAAGTTACAATACATACATCGCGCACTTGTGAAACATTATTATATCCGTTCATGATGGTCCTTTTCTTAATGCGAATAATATTTGGTTTATTCAAGTATGTGAATTTCGACTATTTTATAATTAGAAATTGCATGGAGTATAGATTAATTGAAACCAAGTCGACGATTCTTTATATATGTGTGTATATAAAAATGTGCTGATTACTCTCCACTTATTTTGTCACACTTCACACCAACAAGATTTAAATATTTCGTCCGGTGGAGATCTGCAGGTCTAATTTAAACTTCGCTGGAAATCAGTGCCAGAAACAAATGACAGATTTTTGAATTAAATGGTCGCACAGAGCTATTATTATAAATTTAAGAATATTTAAGAGCGATAGGAATGAAGACAACCCGTGATAGCATCATATAGTGTACATTATTTGTGTATATTGGAAGTCATTTACGCAGATATATGTGTTAACTTATTATTTTGCTGTAATTGAAATAAGATTTCACTCTCTGCCATTTTAATAATTAAAAATCCAAGGTTAGATAGTTATCTCAATCTAATTTATTTTAAGTCATTACCACAGAGAGTGAGAGAGAGAGAAACTGCAATTATAAATAATTTAGAGAACGCAAAAAGAGTAAGGCGATGGAAAAAATAGTGTCCGTGAGTTAATAATCGGCCGGATAGAATATAATGGATTATTAGTTTTAAAATGAAAAACACAAGCTCCTCATAATGTCTGGCTTATGCCTTTCATCATTATTCATAATCCTACTGTTGCACATGCACTACGAATCCAGGTATTTTTACCCTCGTATTTCAGCAAATTAAGCACCTCGGGCTAATTATTTTCAACCAAAGCTAAAAGTGCTTTTATTTACAATAAAGCATCGTGTATCACTCTCCGAGTATCTCCAGTGCGACGTAAAATTAGTTTGCACAATTGAACAATTGATTCACTATAGGCATTAATCTGCGGCAACGGCAAAAGAACAAATGCGCATATTCTGGATGTGCGCGCCGCAATAATCTATACTCTGGAAATTCTGCCCTTGTGATAAATCAGCTTTTTTCAATTACATTTATGGCTGAGTGAATGATAATAGAGAGCATAATGCCAATAAGTGCCGCGCATTCTTCTTAATTAAGCTGATACTCATTTGAATAAATTCAATCGTAACTGGAATCCACGTCCTGCATTCCCAAATGACACAATTAAACAGAGTAACAGTGGGCGTATTTGTTAATAACTTTAAAATGTTAGGCTTGAGATTGGAGTCGTGCTTGGAAAGGAAAGAAAAAAAGTGTGGTTACGATGGCACCTAGAATTTGCCTCATTTGCTATTTGCAGAAATTACCGATTAACTCGATTAACGAAACAAAATCACACTTCAACTTCCTTCCATATTTGATTCTTGTTCTTTGTACGTTTATAAAGATGTCTATCTCAACATAGCAAGATAGTGACGTGTGTGTGTTTAAGGTATTTTGAGGGTGATTAGCAGTGTGTGTGTGTGTGCATTACCCTAAGTGAAAATTCAAGTGATTTTCATTGCAACGCCTATTTGCATATTATAGCCCGATGGTGTTATTCTTACTTTTAATTTACACAAGCAAATAATAATAATATCACCTTACAATAAAGGGCTCGCAACTATAGCGAAGTATAGTTGGTGTGAGTGTAGGCCTTCTGGCACACGTATATTACGTGTATGTGGGTGAGAAAAAAAGTAAAACTCCTTTTGATGCACGTAAATAAAGTAGGATCGATAAATTAATGCTTGGCAAAAGCAAATAGACAAATGGTCGAATTTTTTTAATCTCGAAAACAATAGGTAGAGCCAAGTATAATGCGCCGAGGAAAAGGGCAACAAAGCACATTAAGACTGGGCAGATTTGCGAGTAAAATTTTGTTGTCAAAAACTCTCGAGGTACTTGCTCCGAATCATGCTACTCTCTTCATTCACGGCGAAACACTCCTATTTAAATCTCAAAGTCGCGTGGGCGATACAAAGTAACCGCTTCATACTACTAATGTTTAAAAAAAACAAACATCAAAAGTAGCGGAATTAGCCTGTCGACCAGATGAGATTTAAGATGACTCTATTTCTTTTTATAATTCCTCCTTCTGGCGTGCTCTCCGCTCTCGTAATAATTGGCCTCTTAAGCTCATCACTTTTATTATCAATTCAGGCATCATTCATTTACGATTCTGATTTAATTCCCCAGGATTGGCAGTGTGTGTGAATGATCTCGAAATGTTTTTAATATTTCGAGTGCGGCGATGCCCTCGCCTAGCCACTAAAACCCCAATTGCCTTAGGGCAGCATTGCGCCAATCGCAATAAATAACTATTTAACGTAAGTAATAATAAATCATCAGGGGAGCGGAGTGGGGAAAAAAGGCGCCTTTCATCATCGTCACAGAAAAATCCCATACTCATTATCGATGGCATTACATGGCCGGCTTTTAAACGCTAATGAAGTTTCGCTTTGAATTATCATCATCACTCGGTCGGGCCCCCCCGCACCCACCCGCGCCAAAGGTCCCACCTCTTGACTTGTCGTTCTCGTTCGGGAGAGGCGAGCGAGCAGTGTCACTCCAAGTGGCGCAGCCTTCACTCTTACGGAATTAATTCGCAGCCGGCGATCGTATCGACGCGGCGCTTAAGTAATAATGCCCCGCCGCCTAAATATAGCCCCCGCCTATAAAGCCCGATCTAAAATTGACAAACAGAAAAACAATTTAACGCGGGCGCGTAATGGTCATTAATTTTCTTCAAATAAATCTTCATGAAGAATAAATTGGCCGCGTCTCCCACTGCTGTCTGCCATATTTTATGCCGCGGCATGGAACTGCCGGCGTCCAAAACGAGCCGCCCGGAGCCATAATTTTCGCCGAGATAGAGAGCCGAAGTGCGCAATAGCCGAGAGGTCCCTCTTGTGGCTTTCTATCCCCCTCCCCTCCCACGACGCCCTCGGCGGACGATAAGATTTTCGCGCGTGCGTGGGCCTTCCCTTCCGCCGCCGCCGCGTAGGTGCAACGGACGTCGGCCGAGAGAAAAAGGAGGCGTCGCGCGCATTCTTGGGCACATCATTTCCTTGCCAGTCTTTTCCAGGAACAATGATGCCGCTGTTGCTTTTCAGAAATGGGAATATCTTTTTTCCTGCCTCCCCCCCCCCCACCACTTGTTTGCATTCCGAGTAATTGGCGGGGATTCGTACGTAGAACGCGATCTGATTTCGCTTTTATGGTTGTCTCTCGTGTTTCGATGGTAGGAGCACGAGAGACATAGCGCACGATTGTCCTTGCGCCTTTTCGTTTTGTTATTCGACGGAATTACATTTCAAGGAAAACTTTAGTGCCTTTTAGTTAGTCGAGAGTGGTCTCTTTATATATATTTTTATATCGTTTCAATTGGCATTGGCCAGTGACATTATGGCCTTACGCATCTTACGGATCTTCAATGGCGCGGTTTTCTACTCGTTCTCGCGTTGTACGCTTATCTCATCAGGGCCGAGTTCCTGCAAAAATTTCTCCGATTCCCCAAGCTTTCAGTACTCGGGCATCGCTCGCGGTGCGTCAATGTCACGTAATAATTCGAAATTAATGCGACGCAATTGATTAATAAGCAGTCGCGCCTCCGAACGATGTCGTAAAAATGGAAATCGATAGCTAGAAAAATAACCTTAATGCGCGAGGAAAAATTTACATTACGACCTTTTTATTTCACTATTAGCCTTCTTATCTTCGCAAAAGTCTAAATTAAATTTCGCGGCATAATAGTAACTTGAATTACTTCTTTTCGTCCGCCGCTCAACCGCCAAATAACCACATTAAATAAGTCATTATTAAAACTAATGGAAAATTTCTTCCTCTCTTTTTTTTTTTTTTTACCTCATTCACCTTAGCTTATTAAACAAATGAACTTGTTTCTCTCTCTCTTTTATCTCCTCTCTCATTTATTGTCAAATCTCTGCAGTGTTTCACTACAAAATTGTGTCTCGCTCTTCCTCGGTAATTAAGATGTGGAACAAGTCGAGCGAATCTGTCTGGCTGCCGATCGAAATCCCCCAAGACTCGAGGAAGAAGTTACACTTTACAACTGAACTGATGATACGTCTCGTGTGATGGAACCCCCCCCAACGAAATTCACTCGATGCACAACGGCATCGTCCAATTATCCTATCGCAAAGTAATAAAAGAGCCGTAAACTCATTTGTGTCTCGAAAACATGGCCGTCGGGGCTGAAGCTCGGTAAGGCGAATTCCCACAGAAGAAAATCGCCCATCAGGTGCACGCATTTAGACGCATTTAGAGACGCATAGCTAGAGTAATACCGAAGCGGCTCGGCCACTTGGCGAGCTTCTGAATTCAATTGTTGCAACGCCCATCAAAGCCACCGTCGAACAAATGAAATATCGCTCATAGGCTCCCGCGCGAAACACCGAGAGATGTCGTGAGCACCTCGGCCTCATAAAATTGTAGAAAGCTCGCACCCGAGCATCCACCAGGGAGCGAAATTAGAAGGAAGCTGTACGTATACGGTCATACGCAGCCGATGTGTACTCGATAAGGTTGAAGGGGCCGAGGAAGATGGAAGGGCAGCTAAAAGTATCGCTCCTGAAAAAGAACGGCGAATAACGCTCCGAGGAGGAAAGAAAAGCGTGGGGATCGGTATCTGTCCTTGTCTGGGCGTTCCTCCACTCTCGGTCCCACTCTCGGCTTCTCTATCTACTAATTGAAGAAATTGGCAAAAGGGTCTCGCTAACACTCGCGCGTTGTTTATTCTCGCCGTTATCGCACGCTTGTCTTCTTCTTTGCAAGAAGGGGGACGACGCGGGCAGACCTGACATCATTCAAAGCAGATAGCAATTTTGCGAGCGAATACTTGGTCGAGCGAGCAACCGCTAGAACTTCGCGGAGTTGACGGATGAGGGGGGTGGGTGGGGGAAGAAGTGGAAAAATGAGAAAGAAAGAAAAAGAGCCGGAGGAGGCAGTGGATAGATAAATGCGCAGATGCGAAGGAGTAAAAAATACTTGTATGCAATGACATATATATATATATATGTATATGTGTATTTTTTTGAAAAGAGACGGGCATAGATGGTAAAAGATACGAGAATGACAAAAAGCGCAAAATGGCCAATTTTTATCATGGAAATTATTGCGATGAAGTTGCAATGGAGCTTTTTTAAATTACGTATTGACAAGTGAAAGTTGAGTGTCCTATGGGCTTTCTCAGACATTGGAACACGTCATTGCCATTTATTTATAAAGAAATTTAATTTTTAAAATAATTCACTGATTTAACGATCTCGTTATTACTAGAATAATGCGCGCGCGCACACTCAGTACAATTGCATAGGAGCTCTATTGTTTGTAATTAATTTTTCTATCTCCTTTATTTATTTACACTCAATTAATTCGCTAATTAGATCTTCATTCATGCAATGTTGATTGAATATCATGCAAAACTGATAATATGCAGTTTAAACGAGGATGAATAACACCAGTCATAATATACTTTTACACATGTAAAAAGCACGAAGTAAGAGATAACCAACGTGTGTGTGTGTGTGTGTGCGTGCGCGCGCCGCAATCGTATGCTTATGACAATTTATTCGCATTAGCTTGCTTAATTGGACTCTCCTTATTACCCATTGTGCACAACAAAACTATTGTTGAAAATACTATGTACAGAGTTCACGCACTTTATACATTTGACAAAATATAATATATTGCTGTCGGTAAGCGCACGAGCGTGCTGTTTCCTTTGAAGTAATCGTTATAAGATAGAACGTCCTCATATCGTGCTCTTTCTCCTCGTCAAAGCATTTCCAGAATGCACTTTCTGCTAAAGCTTTCAATTGTCTCGATAATTTTTGCTTAATGTCTTCAATGGCGGGTAATCATTTTCCTTTCATGACTCCGTCTATTAGAGGGGAACGACGCATTCACGCCGAGATATAATATAGGCTAATATAATAGTCGGAATATTATAACGATATTTAATTTTTATTCAAAAACTCGCGAGCAAATGATTGTATTATTATGATGGCGCAGTATACTTAAATTTCCTTCTCCGTAAATCTGATTATTTCGCTTGGATAATTTCACGGGCAAAGCATTAAATTCTGTGAAATCGTATTTTTACTTGCCGATCCAACTTGTGATAAAAAAACTAATGCAACACAATGCCATTTGCAATTGAACACAACAGAAATGGAATGGACTCTCGAATGGATTTTATGATGAGATTGCTAATCTTCTGAAAAAATCACGATCAATAGACACAAAAATCATTTAATGCAGTAAGTAGAGAGCCAATGTACTTATACCACTTGCATCTTCAATTGCATCTTTTTATAAAATTCCACTTTGTCATTGAGTGCGTATTGAGAATACAAAGGTAAAAATCTCGTAATCGTTTCCACCACGAGTCGAAAGTCTACACACACATATGCATATATATATATATATACATAATCCACTATACACTCAACGATAATACAGGATCGTGATGGTAACATTACACGACATCTCCATTCGCAATTCATGTATAAACAATTGCGAAATTTCCAATATTTCGTACGAAAAATTACTTCAAATTCCACTCATTTTACATATTGATTGCTCGCAGCATCTTTCACACCTCTCCCCAAGAATTACCTAAAGAATTATTGCTGGCAAGAGTAAATAAACAACGTTTGAGGTGCATGTCCACTGTATTATATCGAGCTCATTCATTAACGCAAAAGTTGGCGTTTGGTGAAGACCGCCTCGAGCTGCTTATTACAAAAGTCCTTATTACATTAATATCTTTTTACAATTTCCTCTCGAAGCTACTAGCCAACGCGTATTTTATACTGAAATTGATTACTCCCCGAACGGCATTATTTCATTCGTTCGTAACGGGGGCGCGAAAAGTCAAATTGCACAATGCAATTCGACTTCAACACTAAGCGCCAAGGCTCCTACTAATACACCCAGACCAGTCGACTATCCGCCATTAAATCCTAGTACTCAAAATACTCCGGTCGTCAGCCAAGAAAATATGCATTTTCATCGATCAGGCCATTTAAGAAAAGGACCTCAGCTCCGATTCGCCCAAGCCAACGACGCCGAGGCACACAAAGTCCGCCGGAGCAGAATGTGTTCTCTCCTTGTAAATTTAGTCGTTCTTGGTAAGACACTTGCTCGGGGTCGAGCCCAGCCGGCGAACACTCAAAGAATACACTCGAAATCTTAAGGTGAACCTCTTTTTTATCCCGCAAGAAATTTACGACCGACGGAAAACAATGTCGCGTGCCTCCAGTCTTTGATCCCCGCAGTTAAAAATACATTGTCGCGAGTATCGCTCCTCTTCGCTCGCGACGACGATTTCGCGCTGTTGCTTTGTTCCTCACGCTCTCAGATCGCGATAGAGCAAAGAACACAAAGATAGACAGGCTGGCAGAAGTGGAGGAGGCGTCGGCACGAGATGGAGAGAGAGAGAGAGAGAGAAAGGAGGCGCCGCGTGTCAAAACGTGGCTTGTTTAGAGGAGGCGGGAAACTACGATAGTCGAATGTCTTTTTCGCCTCTCGTTCTCTCTCTCTCTCTCTCTCTTTACTGCTCCAGCCCACGATCCCCGCTGTCTTTGTCCTCGTCCTCCTCGTCCTCCTCGTCCTCTCTTCATTCCATTTTAACTTTTACGGTATTCCCGATTCCACTTCTCTCTTGCCTTCTTCCTTCTGACCACCCTGAAGTGTTCCGTGTCGATGGAATGCAGTCAAGTTATTATATATTCCAGGTCGAATGATCTCGCCAATGAGCGTCTACGGGATGTAAGCTGATGTAGCACAATTCGCCAATGGGAAATTGCGTGTCTTCTTGTGTATTTCAATCTCATTGCAAGCGCAATTGACAACGACATTTATTAGAAAATCAGCCCTTGCACTTTGCTTCCCGATTTATTGTTTATTGTCGTCGGTGCATTTTTTTGAGGATGCTTTTAAAAATTTGCGAACAATTATCATCAACTCTGTTTGCATTCACCCACAGCCATTGTAATTCACGTATTGCTTTGGCATAAAAAAATGTTCACTAAAACCATGCAAAATGCAACATTCTCAGCCGTAAGTAATTATGCTTTTATCTCCATCGGTGTCAACTGTTCCGTTGTAATTACAAGCTTTTTATCTGCGCATTAGCCGAGAATATAAATTAGTGGGGAATATGAGAGCAATGTGGGAGCAATGTGGGAGCAATGTCTGTTTTCAAAACAATATCGTTTAATCGAAGCTCACATTTCAGCCAATAAGTGAATGAAGGAATCGCCAAGAGAGAACGCCAATTATTGCCATTAAAGTCACACTCGAGTGGCTCGAGCATTTATTTTTGCATGTGGACATGGTGCTTGGCAGTTATTCTCTTACTTTCCCGTTAATGCGTTTGTGAATTAGTTTATCTCATTGTGCCTAATTAATGGTGCGCAGAAGCAGCAGCCTACAATATTACGTGACATCTTTGCCATTATCGCAAAGTGGAATGCTTCTTAATTTGGGAATATGAATTCTTATGAGAATCAAGCGAAAAGCGCCAACTCTCGTTGATGGGAAGGAGGAAAAATTTAGTTCCATCGAGCTTAGGATGCTGTAACCATTGCAAAAACTAATTATCCGAGCGATGTAGTCCTGACTGGAAATAACTGGTTTTACTAAAAGCTAAGGCAAATATTTTTTAGTCGTTGTTTGAAAGCAAACAGGGACACACCGCTAGTAACGCCATAATTGAAAACTTGGATGGGAAAATTTTTCCTTATCATTATTGAAGCTAAAATAAATCTTTGACGTCGTTACAAGTAATAATTTCTCAATTTAATTGCTTATGATTATTACGGGAGGGGGGGGGGAATCATAATATTAATGTCGCCTAGTCATTAAAAGTATATCGATATTTTACAAGCTAATAGCGTCAATTCAATAACAGCCACTTTTGCCACAAAGATAATCGAGATTACGAATGGCTGTCCAACCATTTTCTCCCCCCTCGCGTCTAGCAATTTTTTTTCACTTTAATTTGTTTTTAGTACGCTCTAACCGCTTCTGTAATAAAATTTCATACCACACTGTTCAAGCACCTCTTCCGCGCTTCTTTTGTTGATGCTTAGTGAAGTAATTTAAGTTTTTCAGATCAAAAGTATCCGCGCGCTCCTGCAATTAAAATGGGAGCTCGGGAGAACAACAAGGACAGGCATTGTTAGGGGAAACAGCAAGTACTTAGCGAAAGAGCTGTTGCTCACTAAAACGGTATCATTTGTGTAATAAAACAAGGAAGGGGGAGATTGAAACAATAAGTGAAATTGCTTTCGCTTACATTGTGCCGAAATGTTTATATTTCGGGTGGATTGTCTGTTTGTACTTTAGCATTTTAATTATACGTCGATGGGGCGCTATTTGTTTACTTGGTAATTTGCGATTACGACGCTGCGATAATGGAGCCCAGAGAAACAATTACCCTCAACGACAACTAATTATAATCTAATGACGAATAAGCTATTGAATCTTTTATGCATTCGCATAATTACAATTGAATGCACCTCGAATGCGTTGGCGAAATTCTCATTCGAGTGAAGCGGCTGAGATGAGGTTTTAGAATTATTCTTTTCTTTTGTAATCGCACATGTGACTAATGAAATCGCTGCTTTTAATCGTAGATGTGATTATGGTAATTTTCACGGGGATACGCAAATGTCTCGTGAAATAGAAGTAATTTCTTATTAAAATTTCAGCCGAATGCTGGAGCCATTTGAAAATAAACGTCATCTATGCCTAATCAAATGAAGCTCAAATGTGGAAAAGAAATTATGATTCACACGGAACTTTTCTTCGCTACTTTTTAAAACGAATTACTATTAAAATTCAACTTTAATTTATAGCACATCACCAACTGTAATTGATCGAATCCACTCTAATTAGATATCCAGCAAATTTATACAAAGTCGACATTTCACTCTGTTGAGCGTAAAACGAAAAAAATTGTCTGAACTTTTTGGCTAAATTGTTTTTTGACTCTCACATGCCAAGTGAATATCGCTTGCATTCAGGTTCCTCGCCACATATATATTCCATCGCGCCTATCGATTGGCAATTAATAAATTAGATATTAAACAATTCTCACGACGTCCAAACACGAAAGGAATAATACGAAGATGCAACAGTCCCATCATCTTATAATTATCTCTTAAGCGCACCTTTTCTCATACAAACGCCCTCGAAGGTTCAATGATACTCGCATGCTAATTACGCCCATACATTCGTACGTGCTTTTGGCAAACGTCCCTCGGCTAAAATCAACAGTAATATCGTCACTTTTTCACTAGCTACCCTCGTCCCATCGCCCCCCCCCAACCCAACCCCTCGTTACCTCTCGACAATTTCCAAACGACGATGATCATACGCTCATAGGTATTTTGCGGCTCCCTTCCATCTTTTATAGCATGCCGAAAGGAGATATCTCGGGAGTAATTGCACGGATTGGGAGTTGGTGGAGCTGGAGGCGAGCAATGCCGAGCTCTTAAGCGAGAATAGACGCGCATATTACGAGAGGATATATCCGTGCCATAAGTCACGCGAAATTTCTCATGGGCTTGAGGGTTGATTATGCCGGGGATACGAGAATCAATTAGATGCCACTACGAGTCCGGCGCATTGCCTTGAGTTGCAATTTTACAAATTTATCATTGGCCGGAGCGTGATTGTCCCTCCGGGGCTCGACCGGGTGGAAATAGCACAGGCCAAGAGTGCCGCCGCTTACCGGAGGTGCGTGGAGGAGGAGGTGGGTGGGGAGAGATGTTGTAGGGTTGAGGGAGCGGCGGGTGCATATAATCAAAATTCTCAGGCGATTACTCTCAAATTACAATTTTCTCCTACGAATTGGCATTACATTCCAGGGGCTGGCGCGAACCTCTTAATTACTTTGTGTATTTTTGGACGCGATTCGGCGTGCACGCACACGCGCCCCCCATTCTTCATCCGCGCGTCCGTGTGCCGTATCTGCTTTATAAAAGCCATTTAAGAATGCGAAACTAGTACTACAAAATTCCGTGCGACCGCGCTGGAACGCGAGGAAACTTTTAAGCTTCCCCCCCCCCCCCCCCCCCCCCCCCCCCCTCCCAAAC
>JAPYYT010000967.1:16802-50951 GCA_030522565.1 Ceratosolen corneri
TTCAATAAAAATAATCTCGCACGTTCGTTTGTTAAATCCACGACGAAAATACTCGTTGGAATGAGCACGAGTCGGCCGGCAGGAGCGTCATTGCGAATGCTCAAGTGAAATGGGCTTGGAAAGCGGGCAGTGGCCGCCAAGTCGCGAGATCCGAGCGACCGGTTTGAGATTGGGCCCGTCCGTGGCCGGGGGTCCCATTATGCGAGAGGAGAGGGGCCCGGACCGGAAGGAAGTGGAAGTGGCGGCGAGGCGCGAGGATAGTCCCGAGTGGCACAGGGACGATAATTTTTCCCGGCTGTTTGTCTGCGTATATGGGCATGTCGGTGAATTTTCGTGTCGGGTTGCAGTGTTGGGCGAATTTTCATTGGTTTTAGCTTCGTCCTCTTAGATCTCTCTCTCTCAGTCCCCGAGAGATTGGATATAATTAGATGTCGGGCGACGTGCTTATAATAATATTGTTTACGAGAGACACCGTAATGACATCTCGCATTAGAGCACATTATTTTCGAGCAGTTGGCTGCAATTTGTTGGTAGATGAATCTAGTTCGAGTTGGGGAACTGCAGATGATGATAATTAATTTGTTTTATTATTTTATTATCGGTCGTGGAAGTTTTTCAGCAATACCCACTCGAGTGTGCACGCACTAGTGCCGAGCGATGACTAATTTTTGATAAATAGAGCGAAGATCATTCGGGAAATATAATATAGGCTTCTATGTTCGAAAGCACTTTCGAGACAAAATATTATTTCACTCGATAGAGCTGTGCTACGATAGCCTTGAATTTGTTATTTCAAAATTAATAAATAAGATAAGCCAAACTTAATAATTTACTTCTCCATTCCTAACGCAAGAAGACATTGTTTCTCTCTCTCTCTCTCTCTCTCTCTCTCTCTCTCTCTCTCTCTCTCGATGTATTTACCAAGAGCTGTCAAGTGCCCTCGTGTAGAATTCAGCTTTAATAAGCGTGGCAATGGACTTTTTATGCTTTCTTCCCTCCTTAAAGTACAATTAAAGACACAGTTTGTAAGGATCGAGCTCTGCCCACGTGCTTTACGACTCCAAATTATTCAAAACTTCAGAAGGCATTCATTTAATGGTAATGCCAAGATACTACTCATTATTGAAATGGTTAATACTGTACAAATGCATCCGACAATCTAAGACTTAAAATTAAAAGCTCGCGCTGAAAAAGGAGCGAATGACATTGCAACGAGATAATTGAGAGCGAAACCTACGGTATTCGCTATTATTCGCTTCGCCGTCAATTTTCTACAGCCAATACCTCAATCTCTTTACTGATATTCCTATCTTATTGCATACCCATTAATAATTTAATCTCAAAACATTATTTATAATAAGAAACATGAAAGTGGAATAATTCTGATGTTTACTTTAAATGCATCGCATTGATAAACACCATTTGTTTGAATATAACCAAGCCAAGTAATATCAAATAATATGTAAGTAATTTATTAGATAAATGCCTCTCGTATTAATAATATGTGCAATGAAATAAAGCAGTTGGTTGAGCGATTAACGCTCGTGTGAAATATTAAATCTATTAATGTGTGTGTGTGTGTGTGCATCTTTCTGATCGGATAGAAAAATTGCCAACACCAATTGCCATCCAGAGATTATTGAGCACGAGTTAGCGATAGTTGCCGATTCCCTTTGCAAGTGCACGTTTCTTGAAATTTATAAAGTTCCGCTTAATGAAATACTACGCGCAGAGTTAAAATTTCATTAAAACTAAAAGAGAGAAGGAAAAAAAAAAGTGGTCACATATCGTTTCAAAGTTTCAAAGAATTTTATAAAAGCACAATAGTAATATTAAGCAATGAATACTATGCATAGTGTAATGAATTCTCTTTTATTTGTTAAATTTTTTCTTCTTCTTCTTGGGCATTTAACGTGACTTTGGAATAAGGTAATTGAGCGTCAAAATGAAAAACTTGCCGAAACTCTTAGCCTACTAATTATTACAAAGCGAACAAACCAATCTCCTGTATTAATTATTTTGTACCGACTTTGTGCTAAAGAAGTAGTATACCGACTTGACTTTGTACTCTATTGATTTCAAAACCCACACGATGGTGTCAAGCCAATAAGCTCATGTGTGCAGAATTCAAATTTCATTCGGATTTATATATATTTATGTGTATACATACGCGCGCACACACACGCAAAATATATGCAAGCTCGCATTAGTTCAATGAAAGAAACTGGCACGTGAAAATTTGCTTGGCAAAAATCTGCTTCTTTAACCACTACCGCCAATCGATTTATCAACACTTTGCGCGTCTATTTGACTTTTAAATAAAAGTTTTATATTACAATGATTGCTACCTTACCAGAACTCTCGAATACAAGAAGTATTGACTTTCTCTCGGTGCTCACCTGCGCCACAAGAGATGCGATGAGCTTCCCGAGTCGGTGTTAGAGCAAGATACACTAATAGCTGTATAAAATGCAAGCCTCAAGGATATTATATTACATGGCGTGTCTGCTAAGATGTGTTAATGTCGTTCGTCCAACACTTTTGAAAGCTTCCCGAGCACACTTGCCGCGTTGCATTTAACAAGCTAATTGTTGACTCCCAATTTCCCGTATTAATGAAGAGGGACAGTTAACTGTTTCCACCCCCCACCCCTACTCCCCACCCCAAGGTCACTGAAATATTATCGCCATTAGATATTAGTGGGGCCGGCCCTCGAAAATATCTAGCCTCTTGATACGCTCGATGGACGGCTAATTCTTGGACTTTATTAAGCGTCACGAACTTCTCAATTCCCAACAACTAGGTTTCCGGAGCAGCAGTTTAGTGCGCAGCTACGCTTCTGGTCATGTTGGAGGACATTATGTACAGCACAGACAAGCGAAAAAATGTCGGCTTTTATGCGCTTATTTTTTGCGCCTCCACGGTTTACTTCTCGGCCATTTTTTTTTTCTTGCTCCTCTTGGCTTACCAAATCCGTTTGTTCGAGCAGTCTTCTGGCATAGGCAAATTAATGATATTATTGTGTGCGCATAGTACGTGATAAAAGGTCGTAAGTGCACGATTATTGATAGAACAGAGGAATCGTTAATAGTGTCTCGAAAATTTTTTAAGGTATTTTAGCAGCACGATTGTCTTTCTTACTGTCCAACTTTATTGGACTAGAAAAAAACTATGCCTCGAACATTGCCTCCCACAACTCCATGATGGGTATAAAGAAAATTGATAAATTAAATTTAAATGAGAACAACAATCGCGGCCATGTATAGTTGATCTGGCATTTTTTGCGATTATTATTGAACGAATTAAACATTGTAAGAGTCCTTATCTGGCGGATAATGGGAATGCTGAATTGGGACAGATATATCAAAATTTGAAATTATAATGAGCTACGAATGCGCGAGTATGTGATTTATGTGTGTGGTACAATTCCGATACACGAGCGTGCAAATTGTTGTTAATTCCTACTCAATTGGCTCATACCGTATGCATAGGACAATACACGTATACACATACACGTACACATACATATATATACATATACATTATTATACATTTTGGCCGTCGGAGCCACTTGAGATTTTCGCAAAGACGTCACACACACGTGCGCATACATTTGTATAATTGATGTTAAATTTCGGATGTTGAATGTTGGTTTAATCGTGGCGAAATTGGCGGGATTGTAACAGCATTTTTTTCTCCCTTGAGCACTTGCACCAACCGGAGCATGCGGATCCACGATTCGAATCCTCTGCGAGAACATGGAATCGCACCTTCCCCCCACCACTCTGACACCTTGTAACATAAATGTCAGCTCGGCTCTGTAATTTCTATCACAATTATTGTATTGTGCTCAAAACACAATGAACACGTGACTGATTGAGTTTTCAAGATTCCTTAACAATTACATAGCTTATTAGCATTTTTCATAATTAATATTACATCTTCTCTCAATACGAATGTCCATTTATTTTGCGTTATTATTTAATGCGCGTTCTCGTAATATTGTAATAGCTTTATTAATTTATTCTTACATCTTAATCGCCGCCCTTAGTCGCTCATTTTATTATCTACTGAGCTTAATAAACGTGCCCGACAATCGAAAAGCTTATTATTATAACAGATTTTTGTGCTACAATGTATCACACGCCATCATATACTTTCCGCAGCATTCGGTTATGATTATTTTACTTAACATTCGCGTAGAGCACGCAAAAGTTTCGTATAACTGCTTAGACGTGTACTACTACTTACTCGTTCAACGTCCATGTCCTGAAAAAGCATTTGGGAAATGTTTTTCAAGATTTTGAAGCGCGATGGGAATGGCCAAACGTAATATTACACTACAAAATTTACATTCGAATACTTTTTAGTAAAGTGGAGGGATTTAAATGCACCTGAGGTACGAGCAACGAGTTAATTCATTAATTCGGCCACTTGAATGGAACTCGTTTCAAATATCGCAAACTCCGACTCCTTAAACTTTTCCTACTTTCTTACATAACTAATTCGTTTCTCTAATAATCGAGCGACATTATATCACTCGAGATTAAACAAATATAGAACAAACAACACTTTCTATTACCAACAATTATACTCAAACTATCATCATAATAACTGACGTACAAAAATTACATTTCACATTGAATCATTAAACATTACGCACCAATCGCGAAAAATTCAAAAACCCATATCACGTACAATTATTCACCAATACCTCTCATACATACGCACGCGGGCACTGGCATTCCACGTACTGGCGGTACTAATAATTAGCACCGTTTACCGGGGGACGCGGTTATACACGAAACGACGGAAGCATCGCTCGAGTCTGGAAACAAATGGACGGGTGTCGCTTCCTTTCCCCCCCCCCCCAAAATTCAAGGGAGGACGCCGTTGCCGTGAAAAACTCGAGGAATCGCGGTTTCTTTGTCGCGCACGTAAGGCAATTTTGTGTAAGTAGGCGCGCGCTCGTTCGCCGTTGCGTAATTTTTCATTCTCCTGCGCAGTTTGCTTCCGTATCGACCCACATGAAATGCAGCTCTTCCCACCTACTAGCCAACGTCTCTGTGTGCCTGTGTGTGTGTGTGGGCGCGCGCGCGCGCTCTCGAACGAGTGAGATAGATAGACAGACAGACAGATAGATAGACGGATAGACAGATAGAGAGAGAGAGAGAATGAGAGAATGAGAGAGAGAATGAGAGAATGAGAGAGAGAGAGAGAGAAATGACAAGGCACACTCGTCTAGTTTCCGATGATTATCTCAATCGGGTTATCGGCACCTTCCCACGCTCGCGCGGCACTGTTTACAATTGACGCCAGGGCTTACGTAAGATGAACGGGCGACCGGGCAGGGAAATATCGTCGGGCCGCCGCCACCGCCGCCGCAGCCGCAGCCGCCGCAGCCGTTGCCGCCGCCGCCGCCACGTTCATTCGAGCTATTTAAGAATCACTGCACCGACGACGCCAGACTTTCCATCTCTCCTTGGAATTTCGTCGCCTCTGCCCAATGCGCGATCGCCGACTGGGGCGGAAGAGAACGAGGAACTCGATACAGTTTGTCCATGGTTATACCACATGGGGGTAGGGTGTGATACGAAATACACACCGAGTTAAGCGCCGTTGATCGTCTTTTCGACAGGAATTGGGGGAGGGGGGGGCGAGTGAATAGATCTTAGGCTTAGGCGAGCGTCGTCGTCCCCATCAAAGACTCTAATTTGCAGTTGCATTTCAGTTTCACGATTAAATTACAAAAGAAAATGCGAATGAGTAGTTTTGTGTCATTTTAGACACCCTGTGTATGATTTCGGATTTGCATGAAATTTTATTGAAAACGTTCTTTAATTATTAAATACACTGGCTACGGTCCGTCCCTTGGTGAAGAAGTTAAATAATTAAGCTTTAAATTTGTACAGTTGTGTATAATTTTGCGCCACGCGGATAATAATAAACTTTGAGATTCGCAACGTTGAAATGTAAGGAAAATGTACAATGCGACGTGAACTTTAATTCAACGGATAATTTGCGCTTGCATTTTTCATAAATTTCATTTTCAAACTGAAAACGTGTTAGTTATTATTAAAAGAGTATTAATAAACATGCAAGCCCATGCTTAATAATATCCGCTGAAGATTCGCTTTTTCAGTGCATTTGCACTTTTAAGGTGCTACTGCTGTATTATATTCTTAAGAAGCAATATTGACGAAGAGTACTTTATTGCAAAATAAAAATTCTTCCTCCCATATATGCATATAAATATATATATATATATTTCCTTTTTATTCCTTTTTTATGCTGAAAGCGCATACCCGCCTACCATTTCCATTATCAAGCAAATATGCTCTATATAAAATTTTTTTTACCTTCATATAATTATGCATGTGCGCGCCGCGTGTGCATGTTTGCGTTCTATCATACATGGGCGGCCGTCTCTCTCTCTCTCTCTCTCTCTCTCTCCTCTCTTCACCTTCTCCTCGCCCCTCCGTCACCTGCCACGGACACTCGCGCGTTAGTTCATAGAGCCCAGTGGATAAAGCGATTTACAGCACCATAAATTTCATCGTTATTTTCAAAGGTATACGTATGTTATGCTCTTGCTATGCAACTGTAATAAGAGCACATACATAGCATGCAGAGGGTCAAGTTTACGAGGTCGCCGACATAATGAAAACAACTCGCGCGCGCGTACAAGCCAAGAGAGAGAGAGAGAGAGAGAGAGAGAGTGCGGCGAGAGAGAGAGAGAGGGAGGGAGAAGAGACAGAGATCGAACAGCGCTCGTATTCATGCGCCTGTCTTCCGTGCATATTTTCGAAGGGGAGGGAGCCCGCGTGCCCCACTCCACCTAACGCTTGTCCCCACCGCCCCCCGCCACTCCGCCGCCGCCGCCGTCGCCCAGCACCGACGGCCGCACCACCCCACAGCCGAGCCCGCGACTACCGCATTGTCCCTTCCACTGATGTTAAGTGCGCCGTGACGCTTCCTAAGTAACTGCACGTCAATGCGAATGATTATCTGCACGATGATGCCGTCACTATTCGCAAGCTTTCGCTGACACTACTTCTTCCATTAATACGTGCGCATATACGTGTGTACCCACGCTCCCGCCTGTATTCGATTCACAACACGACGCCTCGATTGCGAGAAGATGTAGATTTCATTTTTCTCCCCCTCTCTTTGTTTTTATCTCTGCTCGTTTCAGGAAGGACACGTTAAATTCCTGCGTTAGACACTCGAAATATGCCGTGAAAGGTCGCCACTTTGGCAAATAATGCACCCTCCCCTATCTATATTACATGAATATGAATGGATCTCGAGGCTTAATGAATAAAGATAAGCTTTTAAAGTTAATCGAGCGCCGCGCTTCGAGGGGGGGGGTGAAGTTTTTCGCGCGATTATTTTCATTTACAACATTTTGCTCGGGCAAATACAGGCTTCTTATATCTATTTATAGAGTTTCGGCGCTGCTTGCGTCGCTTCCCATGCGCACTCCCAGATACAGCTATTCCATTAATAATAATGTGCACAGAAACATTTTCCATATATTATTAAATGTAAATATATATCTTTTGTGGCAGTATTTTTGCACTCATGCATCATAATTTTTCAGCTATCTACACGCCAATGGGCAGATAATGTTAGTTGTAGCATTATTGTTTGTTAAGCGCTGCTGCCGCATATATATAAAGAGACATAATTAAGAATTACGAACTTTGTAGTTTTGATTTTTCGTAAGACTTTGATTAATCATATTATTTATCATACATTGTTTTAAGCATTGTTAGTGATTACGATACTTGTTATAATTCTCTTCGGCAAAAATCATTCTTTCTTTTCGATGCATCAAGATTAACTACTGTGGGAGGGGGGGCGAGGGTGGCGGTGGTTGTGGGGGGGTGGGGGAAGGATTCTAGTTGGCAGCGTAATTTAAAAGACGTTTGAATGAAAGTTCCACTTTCAAAGCGGACTTTCAACTTCTTTCTCTCTCGCTAGAATAGCAAGATATTCTTCCAAAAGAACTATTTGAAAACATCTGGTATGGAATGAAAAGCATTTGATACACCACCGTCATATCTTAAAACGAGAGTTGATTAATAACAGGGCAGATAAGATGGGGCTATAATTAGCAAAAAAAAAACAAAAAAAAAATAATAATAAGGAGAAAAATTGTACAAAAAGTAATTTTCACACGGAGAATGCACTTATATATATTCATATTCAACATATTCCATTTACATTGGTAAATATTGTACAATCGACAAGTTTAATCGTCAATGTCAAAATATCTTGAAAAATGCCTATACGCAATTGTAATTCCATTTAATGTCCTCATTCGCTTGACGATAACTTTCGAAAGTTTGTTGCAGTACCTTTAAAACTATAATATACCAGATAGCATAAAGTCAAATGGTAAATTGTCATAGACGCGACCAATTTCCATGCACTTGCTTCAAGAGCCCGAGAGAAAGTAACAACGCGAAGGATATATTGTTCGTTTTCGTGCATAAGTACTAGAACGTGTTTAACTTTTTAAAGTAATTCAAGTACTCTCGGAGCCTTCTTACTTCCGCGATATTTACTGTGCTCACCATTCGTAAAGAGGATCCTGCAGCTAGTGATTATCAGCCCACTTGATAAGTCAGATAAGGTTACTACTTACTTCAGTCGCCACGCTCCTCACTTAAAATATGCATCAAAGTTAAAAATGTCACTGTATTTGCAGCGTGCGCACACTGTAGGCCGCCACGCTGCAAAATATTTTCATAATGAATTGCACTTCACAAGACGCACGGGTGGGTGGAAAAGGTGGGGGGGGGGCTGATCTCACGTGAAGCGACGGCTTCGGCTCCATTGGAAATTTATTATAAAGCCCGAATGAAAACAATGATTAAAATGAAAAACAAACGTCGATAGAAATCTCATCTAGCAATGAAACGGTATTCGAGTCGAAAACACTTTAATATAATTTATCGCGTGATGTCATTCAATACTAATTCCTTCATGATTTTAATTTATATCTCTCATACCACGTGCACGCATCTCCACCATATTCATCTTTTACAAACAAACAAAATAAAAACTTATCTGCTCATCGATTTATCTCTCTCTCTCTCTTCGTCTCTATGCCTCTCATTTGCTCTCCTCTCAAATTCCTAGGGATTCTTTGTCATGTGTGTATCGTCGCTCTTATACATACAATTAGTAACTTCCCGTCTTGTTCGCTTGCTCGCGCTCTATTTTTCGTTGACACGCGTAGGTGATAACGAAAATTGTCTTCATTCAGCGGAGCGCAAGAGAGTAAGGAAGTAAACAAGCGAGGAGAGAAGAGGAGAAAAATACGTACCATTCATGGGTATTATTAATCTTGAAATTTTCCTAATGGCTATATAAGCCGACAAACCGGCTGAAATTTTAACAAGACGTGATAAATTTTTGAAAAGCAATACTTCGGGCATTTGCATTAGTTCTAGATATCGAATGAAATGGGCGAGCCCACGTTTTACGTAAAAATGTATTCGTTTAGAGAAATAGATTAATAAGAAATTCAAATTAAAGTGTTACAAATCAAATATTCCACTGATTTCTTTCACTACATTTAACGGGCTTTATAAGTAAGCCTATAATCTCGTTGTTAATAATCTATCATTGCTGCTGTTATTGTTGTTGTTACTATTATTATTATTATTATTGTTATTATAATTATCGATGGTGTTGTTGTTGTTATCATCGTAAGGTTTTTGGTATTTAATAGATGTATAGAACAAAGATATTTCTACTGCTCGATCTCAATGCGCCTTATAGAACAAGCAGCTATTCAATATCGGGAAGAGGGGAACGAAAAACAGGGCGCAATAAATTATTAACTAATAAATATTAGTTTAAAAAAAAAGTACCGCCAAAGAGAGAGAGCGTCAAATGTAAAATGTAAATAAACAGAGGGAATAAGTACTGAATTTATCAAAGGACCGCTTGTAGAAAAAAAAAATCTAAATGGATATTCTTATGTTTAATTGTCGTTAACACGAATATCATAATAATGAATGGTAAATAGAATACATAAATTTTATTATGTTTACAATTTTCATTTGTAATTGGCCTTAGGACCCATAAATATAAATATAATCTTCAAAATATAAAATAAAAAATACTTTACTCAAAATGGTGGTTTAAGCATACAAAGCTAATCAATTTCCTTGAAACTTGATATACGGAAGTTTTTATGTTCCCTGATAATGAATATAAGATTGAAAATAAAAAAATTATAAATGACGGTAGCGAGACGCGAAAGCAGATTTCATTTCCGTGAAGCGTTTTGTAATATAATTTATGGCGTTGAATAGAAAACAAAAACAAAAAAAATTTTTATATTTTCAAATATTAACGAATTAGTATTGAAATTCTTAAAGTAAGTCGCTATCTGTGCACACTACTATGCATTACGATAGTAAATTGCGTTTAAAATCGTGTTTCTTCCTATATTATTAAGTAAGTGTCCTGCATACTTTTCATCTTGTAGCTTTAATTTTATTATCTAATATTTTTATTAACTAATAACCATCCAATTATCCACTCTTTTTGTTGCCGATGATACGTTTTAAATAATCAAAGTTACGTTTGGGGCACACGAAAGTTAATTACAATCAAGTTCCCTACAGTTGACGAATATTAATTTATCAGCAGGCCATTTAAAATTTAGTTTAGTTTAATTTGTTAAGCAATAAACAATCAGAAATATTTTCTACGCATAACTGTTCCTATAGACACAAAAGGATAACACACAGACAGAAGAATATCATTTCATGTGTGACATAATGAAATACTTGGCGTTTAGCGTCCAACTCATCGATGAAAGGGAGAATAAAATTAATAATATAAATGTAATGATAAATTAATCGCTAAATTAAGCTGTACTCTAATCCACAAATATCGAACGCCTAAATAATTTTCTTCTTTACTTATTTCCTGTTATTTATTATCCTCTTGAATAAAAATAGTTGAATGTATGTGTAGCGAATAAAATAGCCGACTTAAGACCTGAAAGTTTAAGTTTGAATTTAAGCCTCGAAATTTCTTTACGCAGCCGCATAATAGCTGCTCTCAAGACGTATACTGTTGAGAAAAATTGTTCGTTAATTACGCGATAATTTGCCCGCTCGCAGCCTTCTGCGCGTACGTTTTCAGGAAATAAGAATTTTTCAACTATTAAAAGCACGCATGTTTGTCTTTCAGCTCCCGAGTTGATCGCTCCAAGTACACGAATAGCGGGGCAGCTCGATTAATGGATATGTGTGCGGCGTTTGAGAGTGAATGAACGTTATTTAACAAGGAGCAACACGGGAGTACGGAATAAGTTTTAGTATTACGAGGATGCGAGAGTAATTAGAATTTTAAAGTCAGCAGTTGGTGTAGTATGAAAAGAATGCTCGGCTTCATTAGCTGTAATCGATGAAATACACGAAATGGCGTCCTAAACTAGATTCCCACTATGCCGGAGTATCCATCCCTTCACATTCAATTAATACTTCAAGACACATTAAGTGAAACTGGCTGGAAATGAATATCCATTTAATCGTTGCCATTACTAAACCTCATTCTCCCTTCAAAACATCCCGCTTGTTTTTTTCAACAAAATATCAATAACAATAATTGAGCTCAACGGCACGGCAGAGGGTAATACGTTGGAACAAAAAATATTTATAAATCTCGTGCCTGCGCTCAAGTACAAAAGCAAAGTAAAAGAGACAACAACAAAGTCAAGATTCCCTATTAAAATAGCATCTATTTAATAATACAGCTCTCAGAGGCATTAATGAACCTAAAAGAGTTCGTAATCTAAAAATCCTCAATTTTTATTTCTCCACGTTTAAATGCGTAGTGGCCCTACCGTCGATCTGTTATTAGCGCGAAAAGCAAAAAGGAAGTTAATCAGAGAAAAACTCACGGGTTAAAACTTGGCCAGAAAGGACCACATGGTAAGCAGAAACAAAATGTCCCACACACCGTCCCACGCCACTTCATCGTCGAGCTAACAATCCAATTAAATTATACATTACCGCGTGGGCGCGTGCATGTGCACAAGAGTGCAAAGTGCGAGCCGCGCCGGTCGGGGGTTGTGGGAGGAGGACAGGGACTGGCCGGGGCGCGCGCGCGCACCCACAGTCGTTGGTGGGGAGGGGGGGCCAAGAGGCAAGTTATAGATGAGAGCGCAAAGTGCTTTCGAGTGAGTTGCGCACGTGGGTATTCGTGTTGGCGGAGCCAGCAAATAGAAAGCATTTTGCGTACACGTAGAGACGGGGAAAACAAGTGAGTCGATCGCGAGGTGCTCGCTCGCTTTCCTCGCGAGGTCACACTCACCAAAGACAAATAATAATCCTGGAATGCGCGAGGCGCGAGTTCTCCTACCTGCGTGCGATACACGTATTTACACGCGCGCGAGGAGGATTCGCCTCGGCACACTAATAGCCGCGCATAAATTGCGGCGTCTTGAAAGCCGAGCTCGTTCTCTCTATAATTCGAAATCGTGTGGGCCGAAAATTCGGCTCTCGGCTCCCCCCGATCGGGCGGATTTCGCTGAACGATAAACACCTCCGCCGGGACGGAGCGGCTTTTATTGGCCGAGGGTTTCTCAGGCGGGAATAGTTGGCTGGGAATTAGCGGCGGCGGAGGCGTCGCGCAGTAATCGCGAGAAGCGAAGGCCGCGGATTTCTCGAAAATCGAGAGCGAGGAAAGAAGGAAAGAAGAAGGCCGCTACTAGAAGGTAAGTAAGGTGGCCGAGGAGCGTCGTCGACTGCCTCGGGAATAATGGGAGTAACCAAGTGGCTGTGGGCTGCCTCTCTCCCTCTCCCCCACCCCCCGTAGCCATAATTTCACGAGTCCGAGCAGGTTGATTCGACGCGAATGGATCCGTTAGACGACTACGTGTTCGGGGATCGCCGAGGTCGGGCCTCCGGATGATAGGGCCGGCACGTGGATTTTACGAGGGCAGTTGGGGGGGAGGGGGGGTTGGTGTCTGGTCGGATTCGGGAGCTACGTGTACGGGCTGCCCGATCAGGGACTCTCCGCGTGGACTCGGCCTCGTGTCGGTTTTATGGCGTAGCCGTGGAGGAGGCCCAGCCGCGACACAATGCCCAGATTCATAAAACTACAAAAGGCCTTTACCTGTAGTTTGTCGCCGGGGAGTCGCCGGGGAGTCGCCGGGGAGTCGCCGGGGAGTCGTCGGGGAGTCGTCGGGGAGTCGTCGGGGAGTCGTCGGGGAGCAGGGGTGGGGGGCGCGGCGGCGGCGTAGGACGGGAGGGCCATGAAAGCGAGGTGGAGGCTCGTAAAACGGCGCGAGGAAGCGATTGTGGGGACTTCTTGGTCGCCGCTGACCTTTTCAGCAAATACGTTTAATTATATCGGCGCGTCGCACCCTTTCGGCGCGCGCGTTATTATCGGCTTGTAATCGGATTATTGGCTTAGGCCGCTATCCCACAATTAAGATCGGCCCTTTGTTATTTTTAGGAGCTTTGGGCGTACTCGATTGTAATCTGCTTAATAAAATATTAACGAATTATCTAGCTCCTAACTAGGTGGTGGTGGTCGTTGACAAGCGTCTCGTTTACGTCGAGTGCTCGCGCTCCCCTCAGGAATCGCTCATGGATATCCTTGAAGTGGGGGGGGGGCAGTGGGGCGGACGAGGGGGAGGGGGGTAGCGAGTGAGTTCTGATTGTGATTGCTCGAGGGGTTCCCTAGGATTTCGAAAAGTTTAATTTATGTTGATGAGACGGGGGCTCGGGATCTCTTTAGTCTTATTAATTTGATTGGGCGAACTTTTACGTGGGGCTTTCTAAATTTTTTAGAATGAGATTTTTCACTCCATGCTTTTATTAAATATGAGGAAACATCTTCGTTAAAAGTTAGGCAGCCGTATTTGTAAGTTGGAAAAACCGAAACTCGATTAAGGAGAAACGGCATAAAAATTTGAAAGTAGCATCGCTGCTGCTACTGCTGCTGCTGCTGCTGCTGCTGCTGCTGCTACTGCTGCTGCTGAAGATGATGATGATGAAATGATTTTTCTAATTGGCTTGATTTATTCTCAGGGACGCTTTAACAGTTGGAGCAGAGTTTTAAATGTCGTTCAGAATGAAATTCTTGATTGGAGAGACTGTGGAGTAGGAGGAGGAGGAGAGGTATTTTAATTCTACATTATTTAAGTTGGCTCGGGCGGTGAGTATTTGTATTTGAATTTGATTTAAACTTTGCAGATTTACTCTACACGATTGCTTTGGACGCACGCGCAAATCGGTTCTATGAAATTTCATCGCCAGCCCGGCCCAATCCTCCAAACAATTAATTTAAACGGCTGCTCGTGCTTACGAGATTTATCATCGGGGCCTTCCTCAATTCACATTGCTTTTAACATAAATTCTCGTCTGCATTGAATGCCACGATTGGCTGCAAAGGTGAATATTAATATGTTGAAAGTAGATGAGGCTTAAGTTGTCACACGAATAAATCGCAATTGACCCGAGAGCCTTAATGATTGCCTTAACAAATGTGGAGGGGGCTCAGTATGCGCATGCGGAGCCGCGGGAACCGTTTAAAATCAAAGAGCGTAAATCGGCGCCATTAGTTCGAGTGCGCGATATCTTTCGTTTTTTTCTCCTTTTTTTCTTTCCTCTTTTTCTTCGTCAACGGCCACGATGAGCTCATGGGTAACGCAAAACGCACGCGTGCCTCCTCCGGGGAATCTCTACGCATGAAAAACAAGCCCAAAGAGAAGTGAGTGTGAGTGAGTGAACGAGTGAGCGAGTGGGTAAGCGAGCATGAGAGAGGGAGGGAGGGAGCGAAAGAGTTAGGGTCTCGCAGAGCCGCTGATTGACGGTAAACGAAACCGCCTCGAAATCTTTTAATCGACGTCATTTGTTTTCCGCGTAGTCGCTTGGGAGCTACGGCTCTCTTTTGTCCGCTTCCGACTCGTACTTTTTTTTTCCCTCCAGAGCTTCGACGGACGCTATTAGGTTTTTAGGGATATAATGCACTAGTTAACAATATCGATTGAGCAATTTTCACTTTTCATATGTCTGTCGATAATTCGCGCTCAACTGTCCGGCGCTGCTCTCTTTATCCTCGACGCTCGTCTCATTTGGCGCGATCTTCTCGGCAGGAAAAAAGTTGAAAAGCTTTTAATTTTTTCTACATCGGTATCAGCATGTTGTTTCCTTCCTACGTCTGTTTTTGCCCGTTACCGTATATTACATTAATACGAGCATAATACTCCACGCGCTTGTTGACATTGTATAAAATTTGTATAAATAAAATTGTAATATTAGCTGCCGTGATAGAGGCGCTGACAAAAACACATAATAAGCTGTTTATACAACATAATGGCTTATTATTTTTTTCGGAAACAAATTGTATGCTGCGAGTTTACTCATCCAAAAACACTTTATGAATAAGTTGTATGCTTATAATTCTTTATCTATAAATCCTATAGACTTTAGGAATTCTTTGTTCCTTACGTACCCTCGGATTAAGAGGCAATTAATAACTAAATGCTCGAATCGCGTGAAAAAACTCACTAAACGCGTGCTAAATGCCAAGCAACGATGTACCAACAGCTTTTTGTATTTTGTAGATAATTTTCAACGATTTCGGCGCTACTTAGTATTCTAATCTTACATCATATTCTTTTTGAACAATAAGCAGTCGCACGTAAAACTCGGCCTACATTTAAAGCAACAACTGCCAAGTGAAACAACAATAACATTATTATGCACTCCTAAGTGAATTATGAGCAGAGAGAGAGAGAGAGAACACGCCAGTTGCGTGATTTTGTCAATATTGAGAATCTATGATTGCGCGAGAGATCACGTGGTACGAACGCGCCTCAATTATTGAATAAAAATGTGGATGAGAGTATGGTGTGCGCGATAACTCGGCAATCGTTTCCACGTACTAATCACATAGCCAAGTACTTAAAAAAGTATTATTGTGTGTATGTTTGAAAATGCGCGCCACATGTGTTTGAAAAAGGCACGGAACCTCTGGGGTCTCGAAAAGTAACGGCCAGAGCTTTTACGACATTTCGCGGACACAACTGTAAAATAAAAAGTAAAATCAGAGGTCGCAGGATTAGATAACAGCAATGCCAATAATACCTTCCCTCCCAACGATAATCATAAAAATCGATTTTCTGCCACTCGCTTGCCGCCGTCACATGTTAAAGTCGCGGCACACACTTTGAATTCGGGGCCACTGAGTTTGCGATTTTTCGATGTGGGGGTCAATGGCACGAGATGCCCGATAAAAATATGGTCGATACGTAGAGAGAGACGCGCCTCCTCCCTCTTTCGATCTCTCCTCCTCCTCCTTCGTCGTCGTCGTGTCGGGCAAGGCTCATTTTTACGAATGGCCACGGCTCTCTTACTTTCGCAGCTCGTAATAATGTCCACGTGCTCCGTCGCCTTCGCTTAAATCAGCCACGAATAATTAACAATAACCGGGCCCCCCCCTTCCTCCCCCCGAAAAACTTCTCATCCGAGATTTTTTTTAGCCAACAACCGCTCCAACGGCCACGAATTATTACGCATTGTGACGTGCGCTGTTATTCGGAGAAGAAGGAGCCCCAACGACACGCGCTTGTTTACGAGCTGAATTCTTCAATGGCGGCGTCCCTCTCTATCTCGCAACGAGCGTCATAATTAAAAGGCCGCGTTACGAGCACAATCGCTTTACTTTATCATATTTTTACCCAGTGTAAATAATGTGAGTTCCCTCGTCGCTGATACACGTTGCGTAAGCCGGCCTGGAAATACATTTTCTTCTTCTTCTTATTCTTCTTCTTCCTCTTCTTCTTCGTCATTATGTTAACGATTTCGTTTTCGATCCTAATAAAGTCAAAGTTACGAAAAAAAAAGGAAGGAAAAAAATTCAACGAAAATTAAGAATAAAAATTACAGATAGAAACTACCGATACAGTGACATTGGGCGAATTGTTAAAAATAGTCTACGTTATCGTGAACGCAATCGCCTCAAGTATATGCCGTGGAAATACTTTGATAAAATGGTAATAAAGAATTTTTTAATTTATTATGTTGAATGAGTGTATGAGATGCTAAGTAAAATGAGCGCCTGGTAAATCATTTAGTTTTGAGTGCGTTATTTGTCAACGACATTACTTATTTGCTTATAAAGCTTCAAGATTAAGAGAATAAGAGGCTAAAATTTTTTTGGAAAGATTAATCTGCCCGGTATATATTTCGCTTTATACGCTTACAATCAATAATATACTTGTCAGCTCGAAAAAATAATTTAGACGTATCGCAAGAATTCAAATAGAGATGATTAATTTTTAAATTAATCTGATTGCTCTTACGGCAAATCCAACGGATTAAATGCTACTCTCGTACTTTCTCCATAAATTTTAATGACAAATATCATATACCACTTCAATATTTGATATTATTGTGTGATTTTTTTTTTTTTCTTCTCTTTTTTTTTTCTTCTTCTCTGTATCGCAAATACAATTATAACCTTTAATGCAGGCAACAGGAAAGGCTGGATTATTTATCAATGTACTTTCCCACCTCTCTCTCTCTCTCTCTCTCTCTCTCTCTCGAAATACTTGTAGAAACACTATAATCTGCTACTAAAAATTCAGCGAACCCATTAGGAAGAAGAAAAAAAAAGAAAAAACACACAAGTTAATTTCATCGTATTTACCTCCTCCCGCCGCCCCAAAAACAGGGGGGGAAAAAAAACACCAACGAAGAAAGAAAAGCCAAAAAGATAAACAACAAGAGAAGTGGCGGTATAAAAGCGACAATAATGGCAATGGAGAAAGGAATTAAAAATCCACCGCTCGGTACATTGCTCGTATTCTCATATTGAAATATCAAATACAAAGAAGGATTGGAGGAGCCCAGAGGAAATTCTCGCGTTACCAGCCGATTCATCGAGTTACCGAGAAGCATTTACCAGCGGAAGAGAGGAGGAAAAGTCGGAGGGGAAAAAAAGGGAAAACGATAAACGAGCGCGCGAGCTACGACGTCAGCAGCAGCAGCAGCAGCAGCAGCAACGACATCGCCTTCACGGCAAACGGAAGTCGATTCCAGCTGATGAGTCACGTGTTTGCAGCAGGTAGAGCGCAGACTGCGCGTCCTGAAAAAATTATACGACGCTTGCGAATCGGCGTGACAATATGCGCGGGCGTGTATGCGTTTCATTAGGCGATAATTGCATAATGCAACGGTCAACTTTTTTCTCGCTTCTTTTAATCAAACGATCGTTATAATTGGAATGAAAGATTTTCATTGGATCGACGAAAGAAAGAAGACGAAGAACTAGGTGTGTGTGTGTGTGTGTGTGTGTGTGTGTGTGTGTGTGAATGTTTAAGAATAGCTTGGTATTGATTTTCTCAGCGAAGATGTGCTAGTTGTTTTATTTTTGTTGTTTGTGTTGTGTGTTTTGAGAAATTTATCAGCCTAGTTGTTCCTATGTATCTCGACTTATCCGAAACAGATGCGACTAAAAGTTAGGCCTCAACATTTTTTTTTTTTTAAACGGGAACATTAAGTACTATATAGGCTGAGTGTGCTTTTATTGGTTCGTTGAACTTTTTTGACTTATATCGCCGTAAGGGTATTAGTATGATTGCTAAAATAGTACGAGTTTCCTGGAATTTCGCTTTGCATAACTATGTAAATGTACGCACTTCATTAATTTAAATGAGAAATATGCTTTTGCTTATTTTCGTTTGATTTATTCAGTTGGACATATAAATTTCACGCTACAACCAACAACTTCTGCATACTAAATCTAATAATTATTTTGATTTCGCATTAGCAGACAACATTGATTCCACGTCCTCCATCGTTGGCATTAAAAATTATTTATAGGAATATAAAATCAAGTGAAATAACACGCTGAACATTTTTATAATAAAATCTGTGGCAAAGTGTACTGCGATGGCTGCCTAAGCTCGAAATCCACATGAAACATTCGCAAATTATTTCGCTTAAAAACAGTATGGGCACAATTAAATCCTCCGCGTGCAATGAGTAATTAATTAAATTAATTAATCGATTATACGCTCAACAATGATATAATTGACTATATTCGGCCGCGAGTGCGCATGCGATAAATTGGCTTCGGAGTTTGTTGAATTAATTGCGAAGGAGACCAAAAAGCAAGAAACAAAAAAATTGAAAAAGTAATAAATTAGTCCTTTTAAGAAACTATATATCTCGCCGATGTTGTGACTTGTAACGGAGGAAAAAAAAAAGAAATTATCATAACAACCGAAAAACCCTCAAGGCCGCCGATAAATATACATTCCGTGAACTCGAAGTATCCGAGGTGCGTGAGATTCATGTCACGAATGGAGTGAGATAGAAGGCGAGGCAGCGTCAAGTGATAAAACCAGAGCGACTAGAAAATAGGACACGTGAGAGTTGTGAAGACAGCTTATATTGTCTCTACGCGCGCCTACCGACGCAAAATCGATCGCCCAGCCCTAAATCACGTCTATGCGCAGCTCCGAGACAGAGACAGAGAGACAGAGTGAGAGCGAGAGATATGGGTGGGAGAGAGGGCTTTTCATTCGAATGCAGAGTGTAATTTCCACTCACGAATGAGCTCGGCATTATCACAGGTGTTTTATTTTCCACCGAGTGTGCACTAATATATCTGTTCATTTATGTAACGATAAAGTGAAGTGAGCAGACGTCAATGAGTCAAAGTTAAGAAATAGGAGGCAATCGTTGTCAAGCCGGATTCTCAAAGCCACACGACGATCATCGCGAATATCCATTCCCCGCAGCTCAAATCCCATTATAAAGCGATCATTTTTCAAAGTGCATTTGGATGAAAATTCCTTTTAGTCCAGTGCATGTTGCGTTTTTATTTTCTCATCTCATTCGTCGCTTTTGCTCGTCTCACAGAGCGCCGCGACTAAATTCATTAGTACGGCTCGAGGCTGGGATTTAAAAGAGAAGTCTCGAACGAATTGTATTCGAAGCGACAAGCAAGGACGTAGGAAATATTTAAGCGATCTAATTTAATCAGTATTCTTAGCAATGGCACTACCTCGCGCTCGCTAGCCGTCATCCGTCAAACGCGAGAGAAGAAAAATTTGATGAAAAAAAGGCCTTAAAGCGGCTAAGAGAGGGCGAGACAAAAGTCCAAAGCACTTAGCTATAAACATGCGCGTCATTCGCGTTCATTCGATCGAATCCGCGCCACTGCCGAAATACTAAATACCGGGGTTTTCGTCGCCTGTGACGAGAGTGCGCGCGCCCTATAAAGATTTTCCGGGGACAAATAAGGCCATTTTTTGTCTATTAAACAATCGGCGATCAGCCGCTGCTGCCCAAGGATACAAAGTCATGTGTATCGGGGCCCCAAAAATTATACGCTTAAGGTGCGCGCGTCGCTACCGGTTAAAATGGCATCCATGCGACGCCTACAGAAGCGAGAGCCAAGAGCCAGAGAAGTGAGGGGGGTGGGGGTGGGGTGAGAGTGAGAGGGCCCGGGTTTTTGTAAAATTTTCGCCAAGCAGTCGTCGCGATGTCTACGCGCGCATCACCATATAATTTTCACTAACTGTCGCTGCGATCGTGCGCTCTTTAAAATTATATACAATTAAAATTAAATCGAAACTCCCTTTTTCCACACATTTTAACCCCTCGTCGCTTAATCCCTCCTCTCTCTCTCTCTCTCTCTTTTGTCTCTCCCGCCCTCCTAGGCCCTCTCGCCGGGCCGCAAATGTATTCAAGCGACTGTAAAAAGAATTCAACGTCCACGACGACGAAATTCCGTCTCTTTTTTCGAATCGAAGCGAGTATAATCTTCATCGAGCGGACGAATTAATCGCTCTTTTTCATTATTATTCCCGGCGAGCTGAGGACATTTATCGAGCGGCGCGAGACAGCGACGAGAGAAGACAGCAGCACCACCGGCAGCTCCAAGTTCGCCTTCAAACTCCTGGCCAATGAGAATGAGGGCGCAGGGAGGAGAGGGAAGCAAACTAATTCGCACTCGTAAGTGCAATGCTGCCGCGTCCATATAAAGGAGGCGCGCTCATTGGTGCCGAAATAATGGCAAATGTAAAGTGTAAATATTTGCCGGATGGGTGGGAGAGTTGCGGTCCACACATCGGCGCGACGTTAACGGCCGAGATGTCGAGGCGCTCGTGTCCATTGTTTCGTGGACCGCCGATGGGTAGGGGACACCTAATAAATGTAGCAGCGGCACTGGGTTTGGTGTACCGCGATCTTGTCTCGGGGCGCTTTACAGAGAGAATCGATAAGCAGCGCACCTTTGGGGGACGAAAAATATTGTTGTTATGACTAAGCAAGTGCGACGAAATGCGCGCGACGGTGGTGTTGTTGACGAGTCGCTCGTACGACGATTTTCTCTTATCTTGTATAATTTGCCTTCTCGAGCAATTTTATCAATGAGATCTGTGTTATTGTTATATAATGCTATGCCGAAGGCTGGGGCAATGTTTAAATATGCGATAAACAAAGTTTTCCGTATACAGGCCGCTGATAAAAAAAATATCACACGATTATTATGCAATTGGGCGGTGAATTATTTTAATCTTTGGGGAATGGAGATGGAGTTTCGAAAAGATACGTAAAGATCGAATGGAGGACAGATTTGGTGTGGGGAAAGGAAATGAGAAAACGATCGATTGAAAGAAAAAGAGAGAAAGGAAGAAAAAATGGGGCGATCGTCGTCTTGTTTTCATATATGAAATATACGGATCGGATTTGTCTTTCGTGTCAACGTGATAGTCTCTCTCTCTCTCTCTCTCTCTTATGCTCATACTCGTTTTTATCTTCTTATCGTTTTGCCCTCCTCTCACTTACATTTTTATTGCATTGGCTAATCTTACTCGTTTAGCTTGTCAGCCACTTTCATCTTGTCAATGAACACAAAATACTCACCGCGCGTACACGCACACGCACGCGCACAACAGACTCGGACAAAGAGAGAGAGAGAGAGAGAGAGAGAGAGAGAGAGTGTGAGTGAGAGAGAGAACGCGATTACATATGTGCATTAGCGTAATTCATTTATACTGATAATAACAAACGAGCGGTTTGTAAATTAAAGAACGATTTTGTGAATGGCTTGCAAACAAAGTATTTATCAATTTTTTTTTACACGCAATTGACAAATGCTTGATGATAACTCTGCGTAATCTACAATTCGATATGACTGACGATGTCCAACAGCGTTGTTTCACAAGTGTAAAAAGCACATTTATTAAAAATGTCACGTATAGCGAGTAGTGGTTCTCGTATAATGTCGCATTAAAAAAAAAAAAATTGGTAGAATAAACCATCTTCTTTAAATGCAGTCGTCCCTCGAGCATACAAAATGCAATTAAATTTAAAAAGACTCGTAGTAAAAACATTTTTTGCACTTATAAAAAAAAGTACTTCCAACCAAAGTTTCACGTATGCTAAGAAGTATCTTGTGCATAAAAAGTGTTAATGCCAAAGTAACAAACAAGTCATGCGGAATACGCTTTATTTCTAATTCGGGCCGTAAAAAGTAGGTAAACACTCCTGCGTTTTACACGCGCAAGGAGTTTATTATTATCGGCTGGCGTCGTCAATCTTGCCAAAATCTTCCTCGTCATATCAATTGGGCGGAAGTTTGTCTGTTTAGGTGTAGCGGCGACGTGGGCACAAACTAATCGCCGCCAATGCCTTTAAAAGCATTTAATACCATTTCAAAGACTTTTGTAATCGCTCCTCTGCTTCCCGGTGCCCATTGCGCGGCAAATGATACCAATGATGCAATTTCATTGGCAATAAATTTAAGAAAATAATGGGAAGAAATATCAGAAGTAGCTGATTTATCGATTAATTATAGGAAAATTTTTTCACGAAAACCATTTTCATCGCGCCCAAAAGCATGTATCATGCTCACTTTCATTTGAATCTGGCATTGTTAGTTGGTTTGGTGGTTGCATTCATCATATTTAAATACACGGAATAAAATACGATCGGCCAACAGAATTAAAACGTCATAATTCCTGAAGATTACGATAAACGTGATCTTATGACACTATTTAAATTGATTTATGAAAGGACGACGTAACGGTAATGCAAAGTTCTGCCACACCTCGAGGAAATATTGTCTGCGAAGTCGTAGTTGTTGCAATAATCATTACTGCACGATATTCATTATTTCATTCCTTCTATCATGCGATCAAGACGAATGCTCGACATTTTAATCTTTCTTTTGTAATTTCGAATATTTGTAAAGTCCCTTTTTTTTTTTGTTTTTTTTTGTTTTTTATTTGAAGAAATACGGCGGCAACGGGAAGTTGTCGATAACGTAAAGAGGGAAGCGATAAAGAAAAAGCATCAAATTGAAAGAGAGAAGTAGGAAATTCGCGCACGTATCGGATGAGTATCGATTCGCATTGAAATTTTTATAGATCAAATAATCAGATAATAACAACAACAACAACAACAAATAACAATGATAATAATAATATCGACGATAATAAAGAGACACAGGGGCAACAATAACAGCAACAATGGTAATAATAATTGTAATGAAGATTGTAACTGAAGCAAAAATAAGGATGTTGTCTCAATGACTTACGTGCGTTGTAGTTGTGTCGGTGTTTCTGCAGGTCGGTTGTTTAGTCCTTTCGGCTGGCGCCTACGTAGCAACACGCCAGGACCACGTTGTCAGAAAACTCGTGGCACTTTTCCGTTGGCCGGCTTTTTTAATTTTCCTTTATTTCAACCACTCTGCCGCCTCTTATTTTCTTTCCCTCTTTATATTCTTGGTGACGAAGCACTACTTCTTCCTCCTGTTGTCGGGAAGCAAAGTTTTATTGTTCATGGCTTTTATTTACAGGAGCTCGGACTGTGTTTTTCTTTAGACCGGTGGAATAATTTTTTTCCCAGAATTCTTTAATACCCTCGCTCAATGCCTTGGCCCTGACGCAATTAACGAATTGCATACTGAAACGCACGCTGCTCGCAGAAATAGTAAATAATGAAATCGTTGAGGGAGCGGTGCAAAAATTAGAGGGAGCACGAAATTTTACAATGTATGGCTAAACGTGAAAATTAATAAGATAGGTGCACTGCATGGCGGTATAATGAATCTGTAACCTCATAATATATTTATGCTTCTTTACTATCGAGTTTCCGGTTAAAACTGCGGTGGATTTGCATCGCGTCGTGCGCAACGACGCTCGCATTTTGCCTAAAAGGCCGACTCGGAAGCTTTTCCCAATGCACTGTTTTTTGTAACAAACGCTGTCACTGCGCGTTTAACATTGCATTATTATTTAGCCTAAACCTTTTATTAATTGCTTGTAAACGGATACAGAAGAAAAAAAGAAAAGAAAAAAAAAATAGATAAAGGTGCATTCACACTTGATACTGCAATTCTATTCGTTATACACGGATTTTTCACAGCTAAACGTTCGACCCTCAGCAACGAAATTTTAACGGCTAATCATCTCTCGCTCGCGCATCTGTCGTTAAATTATTCTTCAACTCCAAGTAGCGCTTTACGAGGGGCTGAAGACAAGGGGCGAGAAGGTGTAGTTGCTTAGTTCGAGCTCACGTACGCAGGAGCTCTTGTCTTCTCTTTTCCCTCTCGTTTGCTCCACGGACTCAACTAACGCGAATTTTCCGAGCGAGGCCCCCCTCCAGCCGAATTTCTACATCACGTAATAACGCCCGGCACATTGCGCATGTAGTCGATTAAAGCTGCGTCTGCTTTATTGCAGCGTCCGCAAAGCCCCGTTATAATTTTGCCTTCTTTATCGCTCGCTCTCGCTCTCTCTCTCCCTCCCTTTTATCGACCAAGCCAGCCCTTTTCGACTTTATTTATGCATTTGAGGCCGCACTGCAATTCATCGATAATCGGTGCCTTTCATCGATCCCAAGCTCTCGTCGCGGCGCCATTGTTGTTACGCATTTATTTTTCCTTCGCTTCGTGTTCGCTCCGATACAGATAGGTAGGGCAACACACATGCCCACGGAGAGAGAGAGAGAGAGAAGCGCACTCGTTTTATAATAATGCCTCGCTGCCCGGTGCGCGCGTGTGAGTGCGCGCGTGTGGCGACCCGAGAGGATGTGTACACTTTGCTTGGCCGGGGGCATGCTTACATGCAAACGAGGCCACTTATAGATGAAAGTAGAGTTGCCGCATTCCATAGTTTTTCTTCCCGTCTCTTTGAAAATTCCTCTGCCGCGAAATTTCGAGGCCGCCGCCAGTGTTTGCGCGATGCGCCAACGAAAATGAAATGGAACGCGAGGAAAAGAAGCGAACGAGCCGGGGCCCCGCGCGCCGAGATTTTTGCCTCGTTTTACAAATCGCGCCTCCCGGTATAATTATTTTCCCTGCCCTACTTAAGCGTGCGCGATTCGTGCCGCCAAAAGCTACGAAAAATAAATACGAGAAAAGAAAATGAAAGAAAAAAAAAAAGAAAAAAAAGGAAAAAACACGATATAATAAATTAGTGGCAAAGTGCGCAGCTGCTTTTCATTTGGCTTGGCGCGAGGGGTCGGAGCGTATACGACACAACCGGTCGCTCGAAAAATCGGCGGCTGCGAGGAAGTGAGAGCGAAGGGACGAGAGGCTCTTCGCACCTTTCCGGAAAAATGCCTATTTCCCCAAGCGTGGCCTTATCGCCGAGGGAAAAGAGCGCCACGGCGGATGTTAGCTTGTGTACGCGCTCGCTCGCACATTCTCACACGCGGGGCGACGAGAAAAAAGGGGGGAGGGTGGTGGTGGTGGAGAGTGAGAGAGAGTGAGAGAGTGAGAGAGAGAGAGAGAGAGAGAGAGAGAGAGAGAGAGAGAGCAGGGTCCGAAAATTCCGAGCCAGTCGAGACGATAATGCGTATTTACGTCGCTCGGAGCGTCAATCCGGTCGCCTCTCGCTTTCCCTCTCTTTCTGCGTCTGGGGCTCTCCTAGGCGCGCTGGCATTTTCAGTTCCCCTCCACGCAACACCCGAGCCCCGGCACACAATTACCTTTATTGTTGTCGACAATGAGATGACTTTTCGAATTTGCGTTTTTCTTTGTGGGTCAGGCGGCGATCGTATCGTCGCGCTCCGTTAAGAATCTGCGAACAAGAAATTGTTTAAATACCCACGGGGGCTACCTGTCTCGTCGCATTCGAGTCACCGAATTTTCCGTTAGCCGACACGACTTAATTAAGCTGCTTAAGCCGTGACTCGTACGCAATGCCAGCGCGTCAAACAAATCGCAGCGCGCTCCATCCGATATAAGTTTCGGTCCACTTTTATCAATTGACTCTCGCGACGCTTGTTTATGTAATGTCGTGTCCATTTCAAAATAATGAAGGCGGCGCGCAAAATTTATGATTTTTGAAAAGCCTCTCTCAAAAAAAAAAACACCTTTATTATACGGGGGGAACAAGTTTCTTTCCAGTTGCTTTTAAGGATTTGTTCAAGGTTCGTGTCAACGTACTAATAAAAGAAAAGTATTTCATGAGTTGGCTAGCAACAACTACCTTCTTTTTTTGATTCCGGCGGATAAGTAAGTTTGTATTCAATTGCGCATCAAAAAATATGTCTTTATTTTTATTTAGCTACAGTTTATGCAGTGTGCGGTTAGTGCGACGATTAGATTGTGAAAAAGAGAAGGAGGAGCACAGCAGCGCATATCGATCCTTTGAAACATCAATTTGATAAAGGACACATTGGTATTTAAGCGTTAATGAAGGAGAATGTTAATAAGACTTTGATCAAAACAATGAGCTTGTAAATTGCCATTGTTCTTAATGTCCATATTATAAACAATTGTGTGCCGTACTTTTTAGAACTTGTATCGACACATTCTTATGTTTTATTTTCGGAATTGAGACATGCAACGGGTGGGGCACGGTCAGTCTTTTGTGCCACACTACTTTAACGCAAGGTGGTGTTATCGGCCAATATAATATAATGCGATTAAAAAAAAAAAATATATTAATGCTGGCTAAAGTTGTGTAAAGTACGTTTGGTGAAGCATGCGGACCAATTTGCGGGTTTAATTACAAGCCAAATGGATACTTTGCTTCAAAATACATTCGGCAGTAAGAGTTCAACACTACTTAAGCAACATGTTTACTTCTTTAATTGAAAATCTTGCTTCAAAAACTTTTCGAAAATTTCGATTATTTATGAACAAAGGACTTGCGTCGTGAAAATTTAAGTGCAACGTCTATATGATAAAACCACCTTGGGACAAAAAAACTTGTACAATTATAAAAATTGAAAATAAGTAAAGTAAGCTAATAAGGATCTAAATGAAAAAGAATTATAGAAAGTAACGTGACGGATAGTATGATGAATGGTTATTTGTGTCGTTCATATTATAGAGTAAAGCGACACGTATAAGATGGCAAGATTCTTTACAAAGTTTTTTTTATCGAATCATTCTCACATCTTTACCAAGTTCATTGTTATATACATTCGATGTAAGTATATATATATATACACACGCACACACGCACGCACGCACGCACGCACGCACGCATATATATATATATATATATATATATATGTATACATACGCGCGCGCGCGCGCACATAGAGAGACGTGTGTATAAATATACATGTGAACACATAAGCACAAAAAAAAAAAAAAAAAAATTAGCACGCTATAATAATTCATGTACATTTTGTAAATTATTTCTCTTAAATTAATATTTATGAACACTTAAATGTAATTCATAATTTATCAAGCACAACAACGATTAACATTTATATTTCAGTTGCTGTATTTTATCAATGCAATAGAATGTGTGACATTTAAATGCACTATCAAGGGAAACCAACGTTGACACGTATTTTGAGAATTTTGATAAATTGCACGAGTATGTGCAGTTTTTATAATTCTTTTTTCTTAAAAAATAAAAGCGTCATATATATATACTCGATGCAGAAAACTATTGTAAGAATACATGCATACTAATGAAGAAGACACACAAGTCTATTTATTCTTGAATTGAGTTTACGAAAAAATTATACTAAATCTCAATTGCACTATTACACAAGCAAATGTAATATTTATTAGCTCTAATAACTTTGCAGGAAAGTATGGCTCGGCAAGCCTATTGATTAATAAGAAAATTCGAGTGCAATCGATAAATTGTACCGTCAGCGTTTCGCGGAAGGTCATGTCTCCGATCTGAGAGTAAATTTTCTTAAATACCTCATTTTTTTTCTTTTTTTCTATCAAACCACTCGTAAATTCGTTTGAATAAACATTTGACAATGAAAATGACGAGACGCCATGAAATTTACATTTTACATTAAAATTACGATTAAAAAATCGTACAACAAAAGATAAGCCTTCCAAGACCTCCCAAAATAAAGAATGCTCGCAATTCAAGTTTCCCAGGATTTTCCAGGTAGCAGCCAGCAGCATCCCCGTCCCGATTTACCAAAACAAGACGAAAAGAGGACGAGGAGGACTCGGCAAAGAAGAGAAATAAAGCAAAAGCCGGTTAGGAGGAAGAGGGAAGGCAAGTGCGGTAGACAGCGAGAGGAAGCGGAGTCTCCATATCTCCCTCTTTCATTCTCGGGGTTCTTGTCGTGCGACCTCGAGGTGGAGCGAGAGAGTGGCGGCAGCCAGAGAAGGAAAGCCCGTACTCTACTCTACTCTACTCCACTCCACTCCACTCTCCTCTCCGCGCTCCAAGACACACGCGCGCGCACGCATACAAAATCTCTCTCTCTCTCTCTCTCTCTCTCTCCTCTCTTCTCCTTTCCTCTCCACCTCGCTCGTGCTATCTCCTCGCACGCGAGCATCGCGTCCCTTGGCCGCGTAGCTCAGAGGTTATGTCGCTTTGTTGTCGCCCGCTGCACGTGGGCGCACTCGGTAATTAGACTAGTCGCCATTGCGCGCCATTTCGACCCTTCGCTTCCACGCATTATCGCCGTGGGCTGGCCGCACTCCCGACCCAACCTCCTCGCTCCCAGACGACGTTCGGTGCGCCCCAGTCCCTCGCATTCTTCATTTCCCATCCATTTCTTTCGTTCCGTAGTTTCACACGGCGTACGAGATTGCATGCGCTGACCTAAGTGCGCGCACACATGCGACGACCGAGCTAGTCACACGAGCGCTTCCGAGGGCCATAAACAAATAAACTCGCGCATGCATATTGAGGGGCATCTCGGTAAAACATGTTCCGATAAAGCTCCTGCCACCCCCCTCCTTCGCCCCCTCTCTCGCGCACCCCTCGCCGAATCGCCATTGTGCTTAGCAACGGCTATGCGAGCCTCCGTGCTGTTCCCTTGTAGGTTATGTTCGTTGGCGCGCGAGCGCGCGCGCGCCGCCGCCGCCACCACCGCCTCCGATGGCGCATGTACGCCAAGGAGAGAAGACATGGGAGAGAAGGAGAAGAGAAGAGGGACACGCACGCGAGACAGATGGATTCTCGCACGAATTGCGCGGCGCACAACTTGTTTACTAGAACGTGTTCGGCACGCCGCCTCCTATCAACTCCCCCTCGTCCTCGTCCATTCCGCCCGCCGATGCTCGTGTGCTCAGCTTTTTTACGCCATGGTAATATGGTAGGTCGGCGGTGGAGTTGTGTAGTAGCCGTAGTAAAATAGAAAGAAACAAACAGCCGGAGTAGCGTCAATAGCAGTAGCACCAGCATCATCAGCACTGGCGGTAGTAGCAGTAGTAGCAGTAGTAGTGGTAGTAGCAGTAGTAGTAGTGGTAGTAGTAGCAGTAGTAGTAGTGGTAGTAGCAGTAGTAGTGGTGGTAGTAGTGGTAGTACGGTATCGTATTAGTTTAGTAGTACTACTCGTAGTGATGGTAGGTGGTGGTGGTGGTGGCGGTGGTGGTGGGGGGGTGGAGGTGGTGTCGTAGTCATTCTCGCCCCTCGACTGCTGCTCTCTTGAGCCGCGCCTCTTTTCGCGCCGACTACACCACTACATATGCGAGCGTCCAGAGAGGACGTAAGCTCTTGTTTTGACGGTGTTTCTCGTTGGTTTTTATTGTTAAGTGGCTGCGACAATCGATAGACGTGAGTGTCCCGCGTGGCACCTTGCGTTGCCCCGTTGCTTTATTTCCTCCGATAGCAATTGCTCGGTAATTTTACGGCGTTGGCTGCTTTTGATGCACGTTCTAAGAATAAGCGATGCGCTGTTTATTCGAGCTTGATTCCTTTGTATGCTACTGTACAATCCGTGTTTATTATAAACGCGGTAAGAAAGGGAGATGCGCACTCTTAATGCAATGACTACCGAAAAAGGGGATGAAATTAAATCGTTTCGAAAGGAAATGTAGTTGCATTTTTTAATGTTTGTTTGTTTGCGTGTCGTGTGGAAGGAATGGTTAATTTGGGAACACAAGTAAGTATATCTTTATCCTTTAACTGCGTATATTGAAGGGTATGGTATATTGAGGGGGGGGGGGATCGAGCGGTTGCACTGGCCGGCATTAGCAGGGAAATAAAAGTTAATAAGGAATTTGGGAGTAAGGTGGGGGCTTGTAAGATCAAACAAATTTACCTGAGAGAGCATTCGTATAATTTTAATAGAAATTCACGCGCTTCGAGTCTGTCATGTTCCGGCTACAAGTATAATTATTGCTTGAATAGTCTCTTTGCATAACGAATTGTCTTTGACGTTTAGATAAATAACGAGTAATCAAATAAGGCATTCGGTAACGTGAACGATTGAAAAAGCCAAGGTCGATCTCTAAATATCCAATAATAGATAAATAAGATTGAAATTAATGATTGTTGGTAAAATTGGTTGAAAATTCTGAACATGTATTTGGAAATTAAGTTTACTAAACTTCAATATCAATAAATGCATTAATGCGAAACATGAATTACGATAACTTTGAAATTGAAAGTAATTCACATTAAAGCTAATAAACAATAAAACAAGTATATCCATATCCCCTTAAACTGTTTATGCATTTAAGAATGCGCAGTTGAAGAAGAAGAAGAAGAAGAAGAAAAAGAAAAAACCACAATTGGAGTTGAGAAATTTGGCGTTACATAAAATACTTGTAGAAATACAAAGATGTGGCACCTTACTTTTAATATTATTGTCTACTGTTTTTGAAACACGATTTGTACATTTCTAAAGGAGAAACTAATTTATGGCTTAATATTTATTAGGAAAGTATCACAACAGTAAAACAATTCGCAGAAAATTCACTCTTGCGCGAAAATTTGTAACTACAAGAGAATTCGAGGACTGCCGTGGCCAAGTAAAACGCCGTCAATCATAATTCTCACGTACGAAAAAGAAATTTCCATTTTATGCAAATATGCAAAGCCAATATTTTGGCAAATTAATATAAACCTCGCGCGCGCGCGCCCATTAAAAGTTGCTACAGCGTAGAAGGGTCGTAACGCGCAAGCAGATAGATAGACAGAGAGAGAGAGAGAGAGCGCGAGCGAGTGAACGGGGAGACTGGGGGGCGGGGGGGAGGTGAGGGGGTAGGGAGGCGCGAGTATAGCATTGCGAAGCCGACGAGCAAAACAAGAGTCTGCGCGTCGGTCGAGTGCGCATCTTCCGGGACATGTTTTCCCACGTACAGGAATACGCGGGCAGGCGAGTGCGCGCGTGTGCGTGAGCCGAGCCGCCGCATGACTGATATCCGCGTGCGCCTCTGTATGCGTGTCGTGGCACAGCCAGACGGAAAGATATGCGTTTGAAGTGTTTGGCGAAAAAAGAAAAATAGAAGGAGGGGCACGAGGAGGAATCTATTTATTTATAATGCGTATTGATTTTATTTCGCTCCTCAACTGGGTCGCCGGGAGTCGACGCTGCGCAATTACTCAGCCTGTTTACGGCCATCGCGATTTCCTTGCCTCCTAGAATTATCTTGCCGCAGTTGTCGATGCATGACTCGATGCTTATTATTAATAACAAACAATGTGCCCCGCGCCCCTTACCCCATCACAATCGACTCGTCATTCTTACTTGCAGGCAATTTCGACTGAGAGACGCGCGAGGCCAGTCGGTATTTCGCCTCGAGTGCGGCAAATCCCGAGCCACTCCAAACAAGACATGTCCAGCTTCCCAAATTAATCCGAGCCTCCGTCGATACATAGCAATAGTACTTATTATTACGTACTCTTATCGTCTCACCGCAGAGCCAATCATTACCGCAGCTCTCAAGCGACCGTTCCCTCTCGATCCGCCAATTACGAAACAAATCCCCGACTAACGAATTTTTAGCGAACAAATTCTTTGCATCCAATAGCCGCCGATTATTCGCACCTCTTCCTCCGCATTCTCCGACTCCCTTGTCACAGCGACGACAAGAGCACGCCGAAGAAGTAACAAGAAACACCTCGCGAGTCGCTTCGGCCTTCTTTCCTCGACTCCCGGAACCCTATTACGGCTCTATTTCAGTTTGGCTATTTCTCGTCTCCTGCCCTTCCGCGCACACCTATACCCGACCACCACCAATGCAATCGCCCAATAAACGGCCGAGCTAAACAACCGAGCCCCCCTCCCCCCCAACAAATATCCAATATCCTCCCACGCACGGGCACGGCCGGCCGAGCAGCGATCGTTTACACGACGAGGCCGGAGAAAAGCTTCTCCGCATTCTCAGCCGCAGCCCCGGCAATTAAGCTCCAATCGCAACTGCTCGACAACTCCAGCTCATCCTTACGCTCAATCGACCAGCGCACCTTCCCCCTTCGTCGCGCCACGAAGATAAAGCAAACACTCCGGATTCGTTATTAGCATCGCTCCCTTCTGTTCAAAGTCCCGGAGGCTCGACTACGTCCAGGTAGTCACGCCCTGGGCAACCTAAGAATTGGCGGGCGCGAGCAGCGGACAGCACGCGGACTGTCCATGGTAAGCGGCTGCGGAGTCGCGCGCGCCAACTTCGCGAATAAGGATGAGGGGGGGGCGAAGCGAGCGTCGCGGGAACGCTTATGGGAGGCGAGCGAGAGGGTGGAAGGCGGATCCCGGCCGCGGATGTAACGCTGGCGTGACACTGCAAATGACAGATAACCGGCCGTATATCACCGGCAGCGAGCCACCAGCTTTTTTATCCGTTTTCAAAATTATTTGCCGGAGGACGGCTTTTTCCTTCGGTCGGGCGCAACACAACATGCGCGCATTTATCGTGACTAGACGGCCATGAAAAGCGATGGAAAAGAAAGGGAAGAAAAACACGCGCGACGAGGGACGCGGGGGACGGGGGGGCGGGGGTGGTGGCGGTCGAGCGGAGGCGTCGTCTGCTGGCGCTCGTGCTACTATTAAGTCTAATCGTGGAAAAGGCAGCACACACACCGGAAAAGTACGGCGGCGCATTTGTTTATATAAACACGCTCCACGAGTCGATGCCGCTCGGCCGTCGACCCGATAAAAATCGAAATTCCCGAGCGTATTCCCCCGGGTCGCGGCTTTTCCACCGCTGCTCCTTTACGCCGCGATTCGAATTCAGCAGCCCCGCGTCCTAACGTGCATCCATGAATTTCGTGGCCGTGCGGCCGGGGCCTCGGTGGTGGGGCGCCGTCGGGGGTATTAGCCTCGCAAAAACACATGCAGGCATTCCAGCGTGGAAAATCCGCAGGCCATTGCGCGGTAATTCTTGCGGCGGCCGGGACCTCGAAAATACGGTGGGCGAAGGGAGCGGGGGCGGGCGGGGGGGTTGCGAAGGGCCGGAGAGAGACGCGCGCGCGCATATTTATTTATACGAAAACGTACTGTTTGCCATTCTCTATAAGAGGGCCGACCGACGGTACGCGCGCGCGCGCTCGCGCCCGCGCGGGTAGGGGAGACAGAGAGAAGAAAAGCGGCGTCCATCGTGATGTTGACGATGGTGGGGGATCGAGACGAGGGGAATGTGTTGTGTGCGCGGGTTCTTCGTCCTTGTCTAACCCGGAGCGCGACGCCGGTGTACGCTGACGGTGTGCGCGCGCGCGCGCTTTTGCCCGTGTCGTTATGTGTATCCGCACTTTGACGCGAGGAGACAGAAAGGAGATAGATAGATAAGTCAGTGGATAGATTAGGTAGTTAAGTAAATAGATAGATGGATTGATAAAAAAATAGATAGATAGATAGATAGGTAAATAGGTAGGTAAGTAGGTGGTTAGCTAGATAAATTGATAATATATATTTTTGTATGCGTGTGTATGTGTGTTTGATAGATAGATAGATAGATAGATAGATAGATAGATAG
>JAPYYT010000968.1:0-34130 GCA_030522565.1 Ceratosolen corneri
CCTTAAACTCCTCCTCAACCTCCTCAACCTCAACCTCCTCCACCTTAAACTCCTACTGCACCTGCTCCACCTTAAACTCCTCCTCAACAACCTCCTCAACCTCCACCTCAACAACCTCCTCAACCTCAACCTCCCTCAACCTCAATAACCTCCTCCTCAACAACCTCAACCTCAACCTCCTCCTTCACCTCCTCCTCCACCTCCTCCACCTTAAACTCCTCCTCAACCTCCTCAACCTGTAAATAATGGAGCGCGGCATTTGGCGCACCAAAGGCAGAGAATGTTTACGCGATCGCTTTCGTCGGGGCTGCTAAATGGAGGCGCGTCGATTCGTTCGTAGGTCAGAGCTGCTTCCCTTTGATTCTTCAATCGTCGAGCCTGGTATTTCTGGCTGATTTTCAACTCTCCTCCTATCGCCCGATTGCACGTGACAGCCACGTGACGCACACATGACGTACATCCGTGCCATAGACTCAAGTACCAAGAGAATTGGCGTGCAAATGTGGTCTCTATGGACACGCCCCGTGCATCGCCGCTCCAATTCGAATCCCAATTCCCCTTTCGGCCCGCGCAATGTGCTCGCGATGCGTGGAATTGTCCGCTGACCGTCCTCCTCCCATATCCTCCTGCCTCGGGATTATTTCTCGCGGGAGAGTATCGATCGAGCCACTACGCTCTATCGTCCTCCCAGGCTTCTCCCTCTCGACCCCCGACACGACTTCTCGGAATCCTCCTCGCCGCGTCCCACAGCTTAGAATCGGCGTTAATGTCAATAGCAGACGCCAGCCCCGAGAGTCAATATGCCACGAGAAATATGTCAAAACAATGGTAAAGTAAGCGGGCGACTGTGTGTTTATCCGTTATACGAGTTGTTGGCCGTGCAGATCGCGACATTCGTTGCGCCGTGCCGCGCGCGTACTTTAACTACTTTTTCGAGAATCCGCAACGGATGGGCGTTTTTTCTTTTGACATTGTCCGACAGCCGCGAGGGGCCCTCCCACCGAACGAGGGAGGGCGGCCGGGGGAGGGCGGGCGGATGAGCCTTTTTTTGCGCGAAATATATTATTATTATGTGAAGGCACGCGCGACCAGTTGGCCGTTCAGATAAGACGTTGCCACAGACAATGATGTTTGACAAATGTTTGACGAGCCGAGTCCCGAACGCGATTCCTCCGCGCGAATTCTCGCTCTCTCTCGGATCGCTCGTTTAATGACTTTAAACGGATATTTAGGCCTCTCTCACGACATTTCTCAAACTACTCGTAGATTCGTGCCCGCCCATTGTCTCTTTGGAGGCTCTATTTTTAGATAATATTGTAAATTTAAAGAGGGCGCCGAGTGACATCCTTTCTTCTTCGCCTTTTTATAGCCTCATTGAGCAATCGGGCATACAAAGTTGGCCAACATTTCCCATATTTATACACACACACATATATACGCATATACCCCTATACAAACCACAATTGGCTGTAAAGCAAAATAAACAGCTCGATAAAATAGCAATTGCCCACAATAATAATAATGCCAATGATGATGATGATGATGATGATAATAATAATTAAAGGCTTTTCTCTCTTAATCTCTACCATACACAACGAATACACAGCATAACGAAAAATTGCCCGATGCTCTCAGAGCCAGGAGCCCCGTCTTGCAACTTACACTTTCGAAGAAAATGCATAAAGCCGTCTTTATCGATGAAAGCCTTAGCGTCGAAACCTTTCACTTTCATTCCCTCCTCATTATTCATAAAAGCATCGGCGATTGTCGTCGATTGAATTGAAATCGAGCCGCGCTGCTCTAGGACGTGGATTTGACAAGCCACGGCGCCCGAGTCATAAAAGCAAGCATCAAAAGCCATTATCATTTATAAGAGCAAAAAGTCTAGAAGTCCGGCTGTTCGCAGCAATTGAGAAAGTAAGAGAAGGCGCACACGTTTCTCTGCCGACAGATGAGGAGACGCGCGATGGTGTGGCGCTCAGCTTTTCCCTGTCCGTTGACGAGCCCGAGAGCGTCCTGGTGGAGTCCGCCTCGTTGAGGCTACTCCTCGACCACAACGAGCAGCCGAGGTCGGACAAAGTGCAGCTCCGACTTTACCGGAGAAGAGCCTCCGGGACTCGGCGAACCCTCGTCGGCCAGCGCACGATCCAAGAGTCCGAGTTCCTTCGACGGCGTTGGCTCGAATTCGACCTCACGGACGTCGTCACCGCCACCCTCGACTCCAGCTCACCCCTGTACCTGACCGTCCAAGTGCTCCACGAGGTATTTCACTGCCCATTCCTTTCTCATTTATTCAATAAGGCATGAGTAGGCGGGAGCTTACTTGAGTTGGAGGTGCTTGAGATGCCTACACGATTAAGCAGCGCTCTTAAGTGACAATTGCAATGACAATGCCCTCCCGTGCCTATTGTTGCACGTGGAGACCAATTTGAATTCAATTAGAAAAACAATCATTTTACATGCTGGGCGACTGTTCTGTCCGCAGGACGCGAGTCACCTGCGCGGCCTACTGGTCGCCTCCGCGGCCCTCAACGTCCACGCCCTCTACCCGGAGAGCTGGCCGCCCCGGCGGCGACGTTCGATCGGCTCGTTGGCGCGGGAGCAGCTCATGTCCCTCCACCGGGGCCGTCGCACCGAGTGCCGCGGGGACGCGAAGCGCTGCTGCCGGCATCGCATGACCGTCACCTTCAAGGACCTCGAGGGCTTCGACTTCATAATCCAGCCCAAGACCTTCGACGCGGGCTACTGCAAGGGCCGCTGCCCGCCCCGCTACAACCCCGCCCACCATCACGCCCTCCTCCAGAGCCTCATCTGGAAGGAGGACAGGAAGAAGGCGCCGAGGCCCTGCTGCGCACCGAGCAAGCTCGCCGAGCTCGAGATCCTCTACTTTGACGAGAACGACGCGACCAAGCTCAAGGTCTCCAACTGGAAGGACATGCGCGTCCTCGAGTGCGCCTGCTCCTGAGCCCCAATCCCTTGTTCTCGCTCCTTTGTTGCCCCCTGGCCCATGCCCTCGCCCCACCGCTCCTCCCCACTTCCCACTTCCCCCTCTTCCCTAAGCTCGAAGTACAACGAAGTGAGCGCATGCCGGATGTAGGTATTCGCGGTAGCCTTTGAAGCTCGCGGTGCTGCTGATTAGTGCGAGTCGACGCTCCATCCCTTTCTATCTGAATGTCTTTTAATCTTAGATCGCCGGCCACTCTATAACTAGTAGCGTTAGATCGTTAATGTAAATGTACGGAAAGCTGTCGAGGCCATTTTTAAAAGCTCTTTTGCTCATAATAATCGCTACTCCCTCAATCCAATAGCAGCCGCGTCTCTATCCAAATTGAGCTGACTGCTGAACGCGAGGGGGGGGGGGTGTTATCCGTCTCGACGTAAACAACTGCGACATGTTTATCCCGTACGAAACGGTTATTTACAAGTCCATTCGTCCGTCCGGAAATCACTACAATCCATTTGAGATGCTGTCGCTCCCATCAAATCACCGGCGTTTCTCGTCGGACAAGGCGCTCCTTCCACGCTTCCGAACTGTCAAAATTAATCTGTTTGCGCGATTACATTAAAAGCAAAAGCTCTCGGAACATAGAGACAAATAAAGGGAGTGGGAAACTTTTCGCGGCATCTCCGTATTAAGTGGGAATATAAAGAGGCGAAACGTTTCTGTTGTACAGACGAGGAAGGGTGGACAAGCGGAAGAATATTGAATGGGAAAAAGGCAAAAAAAATAATAATTATAATAAAGGCGAATGAAGAAACGAGCTACGATAAGATAAATATCGCGAATGTAATGAGCAATGTTCGCTGCAAAAAACTTTGTGTAAGATATCGATCGATCTAAGCTCTCTCTCTCTCTCTCTCTCTCTCTCTCTCTCTCTCTCACTCACTCTCTCACTATCTCTCTCTCTCTCTTACGTGCCGATCGTCCGCCGGCAATTCTCAACTGTGATATTAATATATTCTTTGCGCTATGATTTACTGGAGCGTGGTAAACAAAAGTATACATGAAATCTAAGAATACTGTGTATGTAGCGGTTGTGTAAACAAATTGAATTGTATTATATTACTTTGGTATTCTTATTGTATATATTTTATAAGTTATGCTTAGTAGCGGATCTTCATTACAGTTTCATTACAAGTGTGGCGCTATCATCCTGTGTGTGTGCATCATTTATCGGCAGGGCGAACCGCTCATCTCCTATCAACTTTTTTTTCATTAATATTATCAATGGATGCTGAAATTCACATAATTATTATCGATGATTTTAAATTCAAACTTCTTTCCTCTTTCTAATTTGTACATTTTTCTCTCTCCATAAATACTCGACTTCTTGATTAAGAGTTTTTCTCTTCTTTTTTTTTTTTTTTTTTTTTTTTTTTTATACCGTGCTATTTCTTAATCTATTGTAATTGTAGATGAAAATGCTTATATTTGTATTATTTAGTAATTTATTGAAATCATAGGTAAATTGTATGATATTTGCATAATAATAATAACGTCTGATGAGATTCAGAGTCCTCGAGATAAGGATTTTAATGGGCGATCCAAGTGAATGAATGGCAGTTTAAAGTTCATTTAACAAAATTCACTTTCCTCGTTATAGAATTATCGATTGGCCCGCTCACTTATGTATTACGGCCCCGATTTCTCTGTAGCAACTTAAAAAACGTTCAATCGCAAATGGCTAAAACGTAACAGAGTAAGTAAAACATTAATATGTAACCAAGAGACATAGTTGCTATAATATCGTACTGGGAATGCGATTAAAGAATTCTATGCAAAGGGATTTTAAAATAAAAGCGGACTTTCTTTAACTTTTCCTTGAAATTGGCGTAGATATTTTTAAACTTGTAATAATAATAACATTTTATAATTTTTAATAAAAGGAAAAATCTGTTATTTAGAAAATTTTGTAACTTTCTAAAAATTTCATAATAGAGTTACTGTTTAAAACATAATCTAGACAAATAAATACCAATATAGAAGTAAAAATTCAACTCGTTTGTTCATTCCTAATATCCCCAAAACTTTTCTTCACATCCATTTCAAGCCTCCGAGTGCAAGTGTGTGTGCAAGTGTGTGTGGGTGTGGATGTCATTGTATTATATAATAATTAAGCGTTATCGAGTGCGTATGTATCATTATTTAAGTATGGCTCTTTAAATACAGTTATAAATGCGCTTAATATGCATTGATAAGAAACGATAGACTCCAAATTACTAAAGAATTTCAGAAAATAATTAAATTATTCAAGAACTAATGAAATTAGGCTCTCCCATTATTACCGCAATCTTGCATTAAGGATTTGTAGGTGCGTGAGCAATAACAATACTACCTCCAAAGCCATTTCCATGTCAATTAAATATACATAATATAACTCATCGCGTACAATTATAATGCGCTCAGAAACTCGAGAATTGACAGGAGGAGTCTCGCATTCCACGACAATAGCCAATCTCTTCGCTCAAGGCCAATAGCGCTCGAGGAATTGACAAAGATTGGAGAGATCTGACAACAAAGAAAAGCTGGATAATCATTACAAGGAAGTAATGCGTACCACACGCGGATGTACCTCATGTATTTCCAAAGACGCGCGCGGTTTGCCCACGAATATTCATCATTGTGTAGCGCAGAAACATCGGCATACGTTGACCTCAAGCTGGGTGGCGCACATGTGTATGGGCGTGTAAAACGCGCTCGCGAAGACGCTGAAAAGAGACGATGATAATGATGAGTGGATTAGGATTCCGCCTCGACGCTAACGGAAGAAACGTGATTGAACTAAAGTTGCGGCACTTTCGCGCTCCGGCTCTTCTCCGTGATATAAATAAAAATATACGAGCTTCTATCTATAAAGCCAATACCCATATGTGCGTGCGCGCCCGTCTCACTCTCGCTCCCTCTCTCGCTCTCTCTCTCTCTCTCTCTCGCTCGCTCGCTCGGGCGCGCGCGCGCGCTCCTCATCAATCTCTTAATATCTTTTTCTTGCGTCTTGTTCTCTTAGCCCGGGCCGACTGGCTGATGAATATAGACAACCGTGAATCAGCCCAAAAAATTGACCATCCCATCGCCATTGTCGCTGTTTTACTTCTGTTTTTATAAAGTTGTCTCGGAACTTTTGACAGTCCCAACGTATTACCAAAAAGTCATTTCTAAATTCATCGCTGCAAATCATGGCTATTTGAGATTTTCTACTGTAATGGATTGCAACATCTCTCTCTTCTTCTTCCTTTTTTTAAACTCCCCAACGGTGCTTTCATTTCCATCTTATGGCCCAGCTTTAGTAGATGTTTTATGTTATCGTTGTTTTTCGCTTGATTGAATGTCGCTGAATTGAAAGTAACTCGCAAAGTAGATTACTCCCAAAATTACATACAAAACCTATAATCACTCTTATAAACTTCTCCATTGGCAAATCATTAATTTGGCCTTCTAATTTCACGTAACCATCAACATCATAACATTAAATGCCATCGGTTGTCTAACTAAAATACATAATTCTCCATCAGGTAGAAAATTAAAGAACATTTATAAACGTATATATTACAGTGGATAGTTAAGATATTCGAAAAATCCTTTTATGAAAAATTGTTGTAAGTAGCCTTTTGACTGTAAGCTAACATACTTCACTTAATGCCTATTTTATTCAGTAAATTAAATTTTTTGAATTTAAAATTCTTCATTGTGACAGTGCTAAAACTAAAAGATATTATACTCAAGATCTTTAAGTCAAGTAGATGCTTAAGGAACAAGACAATACCGCGTTTAAATACACAATCTATCTTATCAGCCGCAAACAAATATAAATGACTGCGTATAAATAATTACGTGAGTAGAAAAATATGTTGATTTGTGTTATGGCTAAATGTATTTTATAATGGTTTTCTTTTTTCTTTCTAATATTTTGTAGCGACATGCCCATACAAAATTATATAAAATTTAAGAAAATACACGAATAGCCCCACCAAATGTTGATTAAAAGAAAAATTATATTACCTTACGTATGATTGATTTGACGCGATTAATTGCGGTGAATTTTCATCATTAATATCTATTAGATGCATTGGAAATTCTTAATTTTTCACCAAGCCAGTGTCTCTCAATTTGTCGAAATTGTGGTATTAAACTTAAAAACAAATAGAGCATAATTTGTTTAATAATAATCCTTGCATTCAGGCATTCGCTTTCTCTTACTATGGAAAAGTAACGCGCCCGAATTGCTGTTCGTTTCCACAAATAAATTATGAAACAAAAAGAGCGTAAAAGCAATTATCCAATAAAGTGTACCGTGTGAGTACAATACAATAATGCTAGTCGATCTTTTAGATAATCGATTATAATTCCTGCTCTGATCCTAACGACAAATACTTTTTTAAACAAAATAACATTCAAATGCGCGTGTAAATAAAGCAAAGCGTTCGTAACTATTTACATCACTAAATAAGGGAATTTATTAAGAATTAATATAAGGACAACAATGAAACTTGAATTCCCTTGTTCAATGAGTAAATTGCATAAAAAGTTTTATGCAAAAGTAATCCAATAATGTATAAAGTCAATAAGATAATATATTAAAATAAAATATGCTTAAAAATATAAACTTTAATGTTTATGGCATACTTATTAATAAAGTCTTATTCATGAATATCACATTAACCTTTTTTTATGTAAATTGAATATTGAAGACGTAAATTGGTAATAAATTTTATTTAATTCAGATAAAAAATAAATTTTTATGGTAGTATTATTTTTGAAATCATATAAGGTAGATGATTTTGTCAATAAAAACAAATGACAAACTATTTTACGGCAAATCGAGATGATTATCTTATTTTTGTTATTAGTTTCATAATACAAAAGCCAATAATCTATCACCTAGCACTCGACAATTATTCTGATTTTCTACAAAATTTATGAACTTACTTTAATAGCATACATAATAATTAAAAATACACGATTGTTAATAAAATGAATTAATCAGCACGAAAAATGTTATAAGCTGCTATGCTTTAAAAAATAAAACACTAACTAAAAACTAAATTATACCTCCGCGAATAATAATAATAATAATAATAATGCTGATGATAAAAATTATAATTATAACAAATAAATTTACTTTAATTTACTTTAAATAATAAAAGCCTTAATTGACATTAGTCAGTGAAAAATTATCACAAGAAATGAAAATTATTATGTGAGTAATATTTTCGATTAACTTCATTAATATAATTTTATCATTCTTTGAAGTTATGTCTATTTTCGAAGGTATTTAATCATTAAAGAGCTCCAACTTTAATTAATTGCCGTGATTTTGGAAATTATCTCTAAATTACCTAGAATTACATTTGTCATTAATATTCATGACGACAGTATGTATAATAAAAAATGCTTCTGTGTATTGAAAGTATTGAAATTTAAAGTATTGAAATTGTAATAATTTTGTTGTTAAAATATATTTTAACGTACGAGTATTTTATGATTAATTTTAAACTAATTTTTAACAAAAGATTTCAAAATACCTATTCTTTCGATATTTATGTAGGAAAACAACAACAATACTTTAGTTCAAAAAATGAATCTTTTTAAATACAACAATCTAATTAAAAAACGTGTATAAATTACCGTAAATATATAAAGCACAGATTTATTTTATTTTAAATTTACGCACTGCTCCACTGAATTACAAATCTAAGAATAATATACATTGCATTTTAAAAGATATTATTCGCGCGCGCGCGCAAAGGGCGAGAGAGAAGGGGGGGAGAAACGCACTCACACTCTTATAGAACATAAGACAAAGTACGATTTGGTCGGTGATAAGCAATAACTTTGCGTGAGAATATTTTATTTATTACGTACGACGGACTTGAGCAATCTAATATAGCTAGTCATCAGAAATATCATTAACAATACTTTTAAACAATAATTTCAACTGCTATATTCTATATCTATGAGACTGATAATAATTAAATCACTGTCTGCATTTATGAGATATAATACAACCGAATATATCTGCCAGTATTGAGTAAACCGACAAATTCCCGAATTAAAAATATCCCTGACTTTTCTGCTTTTGGTCGTTAAAGATGCGCCCTACATAATCCACACTCACCGCCCAATACACAATCTATCATTATTATAATTTATTGCAATAAAAAAAATCATATTATCCTTGTAATTTACATCTGCCAGTGATCTCTGGCATGCCATATCTCTAGGACTTTAATATGTCAACTTAACGATAAGAACTCCATAGCCATTTGTATTTCGTGCTGGTGCATCGACCGAGTCGATATATCGAAAGCATCTAGGGATTCATTTAATTATCTAGATACATTATCTGCAAAGATACCTCCTACCCATAAGTTCCCTTCCTAATATTCCCACTGAATTATCTTATTTTGAAAAATATCTGGTTACTTAGTAAGTTTGTTTACAAACGGTCGTATTCAATATTTTTCTGCACGGAAACGGCGTTTCACAAAATGTCCCTTAAAACGAAGCATATATGGAAGATTTTTCAACCAATTGAAAGCCAAGTAATGTTTTTTTTTAATCTACGCAAATTTAATTTAAATATCTACAAATAAATATATTAAATTAGTTAGAATTAAACCCTATCGTATGCATATATATATCTATATATGTGTGTCTGTGTGTGTCTGTGTGCGTGCATGCAATTAATCCAAAATATTTTTAATATTTTTGTATTCTATTTTATTTTCTTTAAAAAATTAGATAAACAAATTGTCAGAATTATTAAATGAAAATCTTGCGAATTCAAAGGAGATGATTTCATTAAAAAATCTTATTCTTGATCAACTAAGTATGTTGACTGAAAAGTTTGAAAGCGTTTCAAAAGAAAACATTGATAATTATCAAGAAATGAAGAAAAAAATAACATCTATTATGGAAGAATTTTGCATAATGGACTTCGATAAAAAGGTAAGACTGCATGTAATTTTAGATGATAATGCGATTATGTTTTATTTAAAATTCAATTTAATTTACTAGGAAAATAATATGGGAAATCATTTAGATAAAGATATATTTAAGAAGATGATTGTAAAATTCTTAAATGTGTTGGAAAATCTGGAAAAAACTGAAGTTCTTTCGTTAAAACAAAGTCTTAAAGACTGTTTAAAATATGTAAAAGAAATGGGTATTGCTTGTGAGATAGAAGATTTAGAAAATATTAAAGTAATATTTCATTGAAAGTAGCTAAATTATATTTCGATAAATATTAACTAGAATTTAATGACTTATTTATGTTCAATAGGAACTGGGAACGTCAATTGTAGATATTCTTACACCTTTGCAACTTTATAAGAAAAACTTAATTTCAAATCTTCTGTCAAATAAATTAACTCTGTTTTGCAATCAGTTGTGTACGTCGTTTAGAATGTTGGTGGAAGTGATAAAAGAACAACATAAATTAAATACGTCAATTTACGTAAGTTTAATGTAATTTGTATTACTAGGCTTTAAAAATTATATTAATCAGTTGTTATTTTACATTTTCACAGACATGTAAAAAGTACATATGTAATAGGCTATGTTTATGTTTTGAAGGTATTATAAGTATTTTAAATGCTTCAAATCCTTCGAAAGAAGAAGAGTATTCTGAAGAAGAAAATAATTTCGTATACAGGTAAAGTTATTTATATAATTAAAATTTTTCTTACAAACTGTAGTAATATAACTTTTTAATATTGCTATCGCAGAATCGATCTATTGCTAGATACAATTGCAAGTATGGGTAACTTAACACATATCGATCAAATTAAAGAGTGCAATGATTTGTGGGTTGGAATCGAAGATATATTCTCTCATGCAATGTCAATCGCACAAGTCTGTCAGCCTAATAATTTTAAATCCATCACTGATTCGTGTCAATCCATATTAAAAGAGTATGATAATTTAAAGACACAACTTCAGTCCGATCCACAAGATCCAACAATGAATAGCTTATTTATGAATACATTGACTGATTCATTGTATAGCTTGGAGCGTAAAATTAATATTTCAGTACTTACATTAGTTATGGTAGTGTTTAGTGAGCCTTTCGGTGCCTTGAAAAAATTAATTGAAATTTGCGGAACTTCATTAAATGCAAAAGACAGGACAAAGAATGACTTAAGTTCTACTATTGAAGAATTTGATCAGCTGACTGACAAAACAGTGCAAATTGGAAAATTCGCTATAACGTGTTGCCGAGATAAATATAGTAATTACATTTTCACATTAAATGAATGTATTGTAGAAAATTACGGAATTATTATTTGTTTATTTGTTTTTCAACGTCGTAGAAGCTGGTCATATTAAAAATTGTCTTGCTAGTTTTGAATCGTTAGAGATGGAATTAGTTCCTGCCATTTCTGCCTTTTATCTACATCCGGATAATAGAGAGATGCGGGCATACGTAAAACTCCTAACTACTCAATGGCAATATGAAATGAAAAAATTTGTTCACACCGTTAATTTAATAATAGATCCGGCTGCTTACTGTCAAGTAAAAACTACTTCTCTTAAATAACATAGAAGCCACATTGGTTATTTAAATTATTAACTATTTTATTACATTGTTTGTTTTAGATTGTTCTTGATGATTTACAAGAGCGTATAAATGAAATGTCCGATAATTTGGATAACAGACAGGTTATAAATCAGTCGCAGGTGCAAGTTGTGGTTCAACGAGCTTTATCACTTTTCAAACAAATTGATGCTACAGTTTCAGATATTGGCCAAGAAAATATTGACAAACGAACAGCCAAAATAATTCACGAATTTAAAACAGGTAAATTTAGTTTCTAAATTATTTGCAAGTTTTTTTTGTACAGTATTTTAATGTCTGTTGTGTGTTACTATTCAGATATTTATGAAACTGATGCAGCTTCAAAAAAGTTCCTCCTTAATAAGGCTACGGCCCCTGAACAACTAAGAGTTATTAATCGATGTGAAATAATGTTGAAAGTTATTAAACAGTTGCTTCCTGCACTTTCAACTATTGTTTATAATTCAATTACTATGAACACCATTAGTACGAAATCAATAAAACAGCAAGACGATTCAATATATAAAAGTAATTTCATATATACAGTATTTAACGAGATTCTACGTAACTGTGATTGTTGTAAAACAATTTTTAAAACATTAATTATGCAATAATATTTTCCTTTTTTTCTTTTTAGGTGCCATTAGCTTTACATGTACTAATCGGAATGCGTCAGTTGATAAAAAATCTTCAGTATACATCAGAACTCCTTATTCCGGTAATTGTAATGATTAGTTATTTATTTTCTAAGTATAATTTGAATACAGGTGACGTGGTAAATGTGAAAAAATTACTTTCAGTAACACGATGTAAGCAGCCGCTTTCTATCCAATCAGCAAATGCTGTTTTAAAAAATGAATCGGATGTTTCTACCTTAATTCCGTATATTCAGAAGGGACAAATAATGCGTAATGAATGGTCAGTTATGTACAAGACTCCAAAATCTAAAAAGTCAGAGATACCAATTCAGAATTTACTGAAAATGAGAAATTTGTCAAATGTCAGGCAACACTTATTTAGTCGAGACAGTTTTTTAAAAGAGACTGAAGTAGATATCACTACTGAAAGTCTAGACCTAACAAGTACATATTACTTAATAAATTAAAATTAAGTGGTCCGTAAAAAGCGATGATATAATTGAACTTTTTTTAACAGATATATTGGAGCAAATTTCTGGACTTTCAAATACATTGAATTCAGTTGCGTCCAATACTAATTCTTCGAAGCAGAAGCCGCAAAACATTTTTCTCTCCGCAGATAACTTAAAACATATAAATAAGCTACAAAAAAGTAGAGCGAAGAAATTTAATGAGTATACGACAGCCGGTGGTGGCGATTGCCCATCGCCACCGTCAAATTTAAAGAAAATCCGAAACATCAAAGAAAAAGGATGCAAAGTCGACATAGTGATGAAACTCTGAGAGAAATATTGTTCAACAGGTGCTCTTACAATGTTTGTTAAGGTAGCATTGAGCAACAAAGTTATTGACTAAACTAATGTTTATATTAAGTACTTATAATAATTTTATAATTAGTGCTTATAAATTAAGAGAGAGAAGCCAGTGGCTGTCGAAATAACGACAGAATATTTCATGTTAATGTATTGATTCGAATGCAACGATAATTGATCTGTTTTATATTGTTTAAATAGTTTTTAAATAAAATTTTGTTAATTTTGAATTGTCCCTTTATTTAAAAGTCCAAAGCTTTCGTTCAATTGCCAAACGAAATGTATTTGAAATGTATGTACGCGGGCGCGCGTAATATACGTGGAAAATCGAAATGACGTAATATACGCGAGGTGTACAAAAGTTATTAAAGGCGTATGTTAAGGTTATGCGCATAACTATCATGTGACAGAAAAGCAGACACCTTCCACACATCAATTCCAGCGCTCTGGAAGCTAGGAAATTACTTTTTATTTAAATAAACTTATTAATTAGAAAGGATGGGAGCTTCCTGGGCACCTATTCTATTCTTTACAGTGGTATGGGGAGCCGTTGGTATTGTACTGCCATTCTTTGTACCCAAGGGTCCGAATAAAGGGTGAGTCCTATCAATTTTGTGCTTTGAGCCACCCATCAGCATTCTGTGCTTCGGTATACGTAAGCTAAACATTAAATAATGCCATAAATTATCGAACTTGTTTTATTTTCAGAATCTTGCAAGTTATTCTAATGCTAACGGCCTTCACGTGTTGGCTATTGTAAGTACGAACTATTCAGAATACTCGTAAAATTAAAGGTACTCATAGGTGGTTTTTCTTCTTTAGCTGGCTTTGCTGTTACATGGCACAAATGAATCCACTAATAGGGCCAGCTTTAAAAAATAATACTATATTATTAATGGGAAGAGAATGGGTAAGTGATAAGCGAAAGTGTAAGTAGGTGAAAATTTCATGAATTAAAAGCTGCATAAATGCGATCGTATGTAGTTTAAAATCAAGTAATATAGTGTAATGCAGTTATTTGAGAAAAAGAAATTGACAAACTAAAGATTTGTTACATTTTGGCATATTATCATTGTGTTACTATTACTGCTACTGTTACTCCTACTACTACTGCTACTACTTCTACTACTATTACTACCATTATTACCATTACTACTACTACTACTACTAGTACTACTACTACTACTACTACTACTACTACTTCTATTACTGCTACTACTGTTACTACTACTGCTACTACTACTACTACTACTACTACTACTACTGCTACTGCTACTACTACTATTATTATTATTCGGGACAAATATTATTTAAGTTTTTCCAACTTTTAAAAGTTAATATCTAGTTAATGTTAATTTGTATAGTTTTTAAATGAATAGAAATAAAGAATTGTTTGTTTTAATAGAAATGTTAAATATATAAATGTATTACAATGGTGTAATTTGTTCATTTGCAGCAAGAGCGTAATCCATTTTTGTGAAAGGGACATCGTCAGAAAATGATCTTGTATATAATTATATAAACATTACCGATAATTCTTCAGAATATGATTTGTAAGCTACGATAACTTTATTTCGTACAAGTATGTTATGCAGTATAAAGTTTGTTATCTTATAATAATATAGAAATAGTTATAGAAGTAAATATTCGATTGCCATTAATTTAAAATTAATCGCATTACATGGCAATGTTTAAAAAATCATTATATATTTATTTATGTTAAGAAGAAATTATTTACTTCATGTTTTAGTGTTTAGTGTTTTACTATGTTCATCATTAAAAAAAAAAAATGCAAATAAATCAGTACTCTATATTACAACAGCTAATTCGTTACCTTTCGACATCAATCAATATCAATATAAATATCGTTGTTATAAATGTTAATACTACTTTTGTCCCTATACATTGAACAATCATTATTTCCAAAATTTGCTTCTACATTGGCATACACAATTCTCTTATGGGCCTTGCTCAAACAGCAATCCATATTCTTAAAATGAAAGTCAACGTGAAAGTGGAAATCTCATTGGACATCCAAATCCCGTAAATCATCTCTGCACTCCTCTTCTCGCATTGCATTGAATCCTCGAAATTGCATTGAAAGTAATTTCAAAAAGAAGAAGTGTTTATGATTTTAAAAAAGAAAGTGGCAACACTGGCGTTGACGTCAGCTGGGAATCGTGACGCGACATATCAGTAGGAAAAACAATAATGGAGGCTTGTAATGCTGTCGAACGCGAAGTCGACAAAGTTTTATTAAAATTTGGGGCAATAAACGACCATGCAGACACAACGCTACGAGATCTTATTAATCACATAGAGTCGCTGAAAAATGAGCTGGAAGAAGGTAGGAAAATGTATTTTTATCTCAAAAAATGCTAATTTCAAAACAAAGGCCAAGTAAGACATTTAAATCATTAACGTTTTAAATGCTTATTTATATCCTGTCACGTTAATATATTAATTGGGGATGTGCACTTTTGTGCCTGTGGCATTCACTAGTCTATGTAGGACAATAATTTTGTAATCTTATTTAGGTTATGCTTAAATTGATAAATACTTTGTGGACGCATCTCAGATCATGCACTTTCTCAATTGACTAATGGCAATGCCATAAATTTTTTAAAATCATAAGAGAGGATTTATTTAAATTGTAGAACATTTAATGATAATTGTTACGTGCGTTTCTATTAATTTTATAATTAATGCCTAGCACCATCCAACCATGAGCTAACGCCAGGTCAAGTACAAGTTTTAAAGCAAGCAATGACCAAAGCAAGAGATACAGTGCAAAGACTGGCGACAGATCACCGTGAATTGCATAGTACAGTTTCAAAAGTAGGTAAAGCAATCGACAGAAATTTTATAGCAGACTTTGCTAGTACAAGTAGAGAAGATGTTTTCTCAGGTACAGACAAGACACATCTACTAAATCAAGTTATTTGCCAACATTTTTATCGCCAAGGAATGTTAGATATAGCTGACGAATTAGCAATGGTAGGTTCATTCTTGCAGTTGATCTTACATTTTGGAGTTGGTTTGTCTGAATTGAAATAATGTTTATATTTATTTGGTGCATGCCGTTCAGGAAGCTGGAGTTAAGACTGATGAAGGGAGGAAGGAACCATTTACAGAATTAAATTATATACTCGATTGCTTAAAACAAAAAAATTTAGAACCAGCCTTAGAATGGGCAACGAAGCATAGAGATGCGCTTATTGCACAAGTATATCTCAATTCAATTACTGCATGTGCATTTAGTTGTTGTTTTAAATGTCATAAGTACTCAGTGCTAAAATGATTCTTTCAGAACTCCTCCTTGGAATTTAAATTACATAGGTTACAATTTATAAGATTAGTTCAGCAGGGATCTAGTAAGCAAAGTGACGCTATTACATATGCCCGCAAATATTTAACTCAATTTGTTACACGACACGAGAAGGAAGTTCAATCCCTAATGGGAACATTATTATATTTACCAAATGGAATACAATCATCTCCGTATAGTCACTTATTGGATCCAATATTATGGCTCGATATTCACGATGTTTTTACAAAAGAAGCATGCACACTGTTAGGATTAAGCGTCGATAGTCCCCTATCTGTCTGGTAATTACAATTGCACGGGATTGCAAATTGTTACGATGAATAATGTACCATTCGACCGATACTACATTCTCGTTTATTATAATTTTACAGTATAAATGCTGGAATTACAGCGCTCCCTGCTCTTTTAAATATAAAACAAGTCATGCAACAGCGACAGGTTGCTGGTATATGGAGTGGCAAAGACGAACTTCCAGTAAGTATTTCATTATGAATATTAATAATTCGTTGTTATAATAAATTTGGCTTCGCAGATTGAGATTGATTTGGGTAAACAAGGCCGTTATCATTCGGTGTTTGCTTGTCCAATCTTAAGGCAACAGAGTACGGAAAACAATCCACCAATGAAATTAGTCTGTGGTCACGTTATATCAAGAGATGCCCTAAATAAACTCACCAATGCCAATAAGTATGTCGTTCAATAAGAGTTGAAAGTAAGTACTTTGATAGCGAAAACACTTTTTAAAGGAACCAATTTGTTTCCAGGCTAAAATGTCCATACTGCCCAGTAGATCAAAACCCAGAAGATGCGAGGCTTATTTATTTCTAGTTTGCTGTGATAACCGAGGAAGATGTATTTGTATGATATCTTAAAAGTATATTATCCTCCCATGACTAGTATTAGGTTTTTATTATGGTGCGAATTCACAAACGCGTTTATCATCGATAATAATTTTCTTACAATTCATTTTAATTTATATTTTTGGCAGGTGAAGCTTAAAACCAACAATACTAAAAATTTTGAAGAGCTGAACTATGCCTTCGATACAATTATGCCTAATGTTTTTAGATATATTTTTATCGAAAAAGTAGAGGTTTCTGTACTCGTAAGTGCTAGATGACAGAAGTACGTATATCAAATGTACTAACAAAATTATAAAAATTGTAAACAAAAAAAAAAAACACAATTTGCAATTTATGAAATTTCATATTAAGACTACAGCTAGCGTATCAAAAATAAAAAAAATCTCTTTGATAAATCAATTCGAAACTATCATACAAATTATAAATCTTTCAATAAAAATGTTAAAGACGGAATAGCAACTACAGTGTATCCAATTTTGGTGTGTTGATAATGAAAAAGCAATTTTTTATTAAGTAAGTGCGTTGAAGGCTAAAACGAAAAAAATGCGTATTTGTACATAAATATTAATGCACTGAATTAAAATATTGAGTCCTACTAAACTGTGTTCGTTGTCACAATGTTGACTCAGCTTCAAATAAATTTGATAATTAAGTAGTAAACATGACAGTAATTTGTTATTTGAATATTACAAGTAATATTTAATTATTGATAATTAAACGTGAAACAAAGTTGCCAAGGTGCTTAACAACCGTTGACTTTTTATGATGATGAGAATGAGTAGTGAATGATCGAATGGCCAAAATTCACTAGAAATTTCAGATTTATAGTGCAAAAGCTTATAAAGACTGAGTAATTTTTAATTTCATTTGGGAATTGAAAATCAAAGGTAATAAAATAACATTAATATAATAATCGATTAAAATGCAACCTGTGACCTACTTGGTGGTACTATGACGTCTTTGTCACTTCGTTAAGAATGATTAATCTATCCAACAATTTTACTATGATCATTGGAATATAACCTACGTTACTATAACAAATAAAATCAATTTGTAAAATTTTAATTTATCATTAAACTTGAAACAACAAAGTGCTTGTTGTATACTGATATATAAGTATGTTTTCTAAATTTTAGATAATTGTGAAATTACTTAAGGATACCAAAGTCTTGGAAATATTTTATTCTCATATTTCGTACGTCTAGTGTACAAGGATTTTAATTACAATACAATTCATTCTTATTTCTCGTAATACTTCGATTTCAGACACCCGTATAAGCACAAAAATGCTTACTCCATTTTATTTTATCATCCAGTATTTTAATGTAACTATCAATGTAATGAAATTCTGAATTGAAGTTTGCCATGCAGCAAGCTCAAGAATCTTAAAGTATAACTCAGTACGTAGTTTTATTACATACTTTATAATGATGAGCAAGTTTTAGAGACGAATGAAGTTTGATCGTAACTTGTCGATGAAAGTATATGAAACCAGCAGTTAATTAAGTGTGCGTAGATAATAAACTCTGAACTTATTCGTGTATTAAACATTTGTAAATGCTGCATTTAACAAAATTGCTGTATATATTATTGTTAATAGGTGCATTAGGCAGTCCCGTTATGCCTTTTTGGTTTTTCAGTGTCAACAATCGTATATCCTATGATTCTATATTGTTAAGAATAGTAGCAATTCTCGGTCCTTTGTTGAGACGTAATTGAATTATTGAATTTTTTATTAACGCTTTAGTACGATATTTGTAAAAGAGAAGAAAAAGAAACTTAATAATAAAAATTGAATATCTTATGGCAGTGATTATAAAACTTATAGATCTATTATACACTTAGTAAATATTCATACGGAGATTAAAATAATTTACAAACAATGTATATCTAGATTTTAATAGACAGTCTTCACTTAACACCAAAAGCGCATACTATATTAGATTATGACAAACAGCCTGTATTCTATCTAGTTTGCTCGATTTCGTTCCTGTGAAGTTTTTCTTAAAGCCCGCTAAACCACAATAATCCATATTGACTTTAGTCTTAGTAGTATATCTCGAATCAGCGTTAATTAAAATGAATGCAATCTTTAAAGGTAACACTTTAATATATTTATAAATTAATATAAAAACGCGTAGATATTTATACTGTAAATGCAAAGCTTCTAATACCAATCTCATAAAATATTTAAGTTTCGGCGATATATATATGTATATATATATATATATATATATTGTCACGATATAATATAGTATCGATAGTTAATATTGTAAATAAGTTTACACTAGCTTAAATTAATAGACTAAGTAATGTTTATAGTAGTTTGTACCTTCAGTTAAAGTGCTTGGCCTTAGTACTATATACAAAAAAAAACAATGCATCATTAAACATTATATATTTTATATGCATATACTCATGTATGTGTGTGCGTGCGCGCGCGCGCGTGTATATGTATATATATATATATATGTATATGTATATTCGTACATGTGGTCTAGGTGTGGTACGATTAAATTTTAATATACTTGAAATAACAGATAGTTTATAACGATGTTGTATACTTATTTTTAACAGATGTTCTACACTTCCTTATGTTCTTGAGTGTTGATGATTGTTTTACTTCACGCTATAATTAGAAAAATATCAAAGGTTTCATTAAGGAATGATAAATTATTTAAATAAGCAGCCCTGGTTATGTCCTTTAGTTTGTTAACGAGCCCAATGACTCGAATGACTCGAAGACAAAGAATAACGCAACAACTGTGAAATCCGGCCACAATAGTGTAAAAAGTATCTTTTAAATAGGCGAGAGAGTAAGCCCCTTGGTAACTTTTTTCTATAAACGTTTGAACAAATTTAAAATGCCTTTTTAATAATGTACTGAGATACGATTGTAACGTGAATAAATTGAAACAGGAAAGACACGCTTTCAATTTATTAAACATTGACTATTAACAAATTTACTAAAAATTACACGTTATTCCTGTTAGTGTTACGTACAAGCTTGGATAATCAATTGATGTCGCCGATATCATTTGCACACATGCACGCACGCACGCGCACACACACACACACACACACACACACACCGATTCGAGATAATCGAGCCGACCCGAATAGTCTTGAAGATGGCAAATCGGTAAAAGCCGATAGAGAGGTCCTAAATTTTTTCGTTCCTCCATCCATGAAATATTAATGAGAGAGTGAATGTACATAACTGTTCCAACTGTTGGTGGAAGCCGAGAGGCCAATCACTGTCTTAACTTAACTCCTCTTCTCCCTCTTCTCTCCCCCGTTTTCACATTCACATTCCCACTCATTTGCGATGCCAATATAAGCTGCGAAATTATTTGCACATTTTCACTAACTCCACCACAGTCACACAATAAGGTAGCATCGATCGGACAATTATATAAAGCTGTAATGTATAAAGACTATGGTTTTTTCATTAACCAAGTACGACGAAAGGGGAAATAAGAGGAAGAAGTTGTTGAACGAAGAGTTTGTTGACTCTGGAAAGGAAGAGTTGGCGATGAGGCGTTTGATAGCTCAATAAACTGCTGTACAAAATACTGTAATGGTTTGTTTTTAATTTAGGATAAATAAAACGAGAGTACGTAAAAGGAGATGGATTTTGATTTAAATTTATTGTTACAGAACATTTTTCGTATACACATTAATTTTATTATTACATATATATATACTAGTCGATTGAAATTTTTGCATGGTTAAGTTGATCGAGTATTACAATTATCAAGGAATTAGCTCCACTTTATGACTTTTAAGCCTTTAAAACTTTCACGTTATTTGTCATTATAAGCATTCGTACTAATTATTAATTCGAATCTGTCAATCCAACGTGTACCCAAGTCAGTCAGTGAATTCGTTTAAGAGCAAATCAAGACACGTATACCTGCCTACATATATATATAATATATATATAATATAATACGTATAATATATATATATATATATATATGGTATGTATGTGCGCGTGTGCGCGTGTGCGTACGAAACTCGAAGTCGGATGAAAACTTAAAGTTCACCTTAACGTTGACACTTCATATACACACGAACAACATAATTGTGCAGGTGCTATTGAAGTGAAACCAAATGGAATACACGGCCTATCTAAGAATCGACAGTAATATAATTTCATACATTGTCATTATTCTTGGAAACGCGCCTGCATCATTCATCATTGTTTACGTAGTGTATTAAATCGGACCCATACACCAGCTGATAATAAGATGTGTATAATAATATATGATACAACTATATCGAATAATTCTCGCCTTCCTCGGGATGGTACTAAGAGACCTTTGGAGTTCAACCGAATGCCATGAAAGTATGATACAAAGCTTAGATTGCACGTAAAACTCGTCTGCTGCGATTTATTATTTTTTCTCAATTTCTTCAATCGTTCCACCGGCACGCGAACCAACAATGACTTACCCAGGCTTTTAACGCCCAATTAATTTATAATGTCGATGACAACCACTGTCTAATTTTCTCCTTTTGCTTTTCATTCTCTTTCCTTATACTCTGCCGTTATACAGGATCTTTATTTTTCCAACCCAAATCTCGTATGCAGTTTGCTACACGCATACAAGAACGAAACATCTTACCTTTTAAAACGCAAATGACCTATTCGTCGGTTCATTCAGATTATTAATATTAGACGTGCAATTATTATCTTATTTGTCGTACGAACATTGGTAAGCCTTTCATTCAAGGTAACCGGGGAGTTAATGTGATTCATTGCTTATTGTCTGTTCACAATAGCAGCCCTCATCGAGTCACTTTTTTTCGAATCATTACAGTGATTATATAGATTTTTAACGAAAAACTTACGCAAAAATGTTTAAACAAATTGATAAAGAATTACATCGATTATCTTTTTATCGCCTTTAGAATTTATATACGTATATTAAACGATGCGATTAGTGTTTTAATCAATGGGTTTTTTTGAAATTAATTTAACAAGCTCATTTCTAAATTGCCATAGCTTTTTCAATTAATTTCAATCGATTAATTTACAATAATTCATGATCAATACATTGTTAACGAAGAACTTTCGCAAATATTAGCTTAGCTGTCGTTGCTCATCTCTCTATCAAGAAAAAAATAAACTAGAATTTTCAATTTCAAAACTCGTGCTTTAAGCCATATGCAGTAATTGTTTACAAAAACCGTAAGCTTAAGAACCGTCAATTTTTGCTTTTCTCATACAAGCGCATACACAACATACCTTGTGATACTACTACTTTGTGATAATTGAAAGAAAACAATTGTTATAATCCCTAATAACTAACCAATGCGAAAAACAAACACGTGAATGCTCAATCTCTCAATGACAAAAATATCATAAGAATTGTAAAAAAACAAAAACAAAAAAATCATCGAGATTTCGTTGTATTCCAGTTGGTGATTTATGTTGCACAATAATCTCAACAGATTCATGTATTTAAATTCCATCTATTTGATTGCATTAGCAATTCAATTCATCAAGCGCCGTTATAGTCTCTTTGAGTCAATTAACTAGATATACGATTAACTGTATAATGATATTTCTCTATTTTGATATATATAATTATAAATTCTCATTATTTCCATACGATCAAGAGATTTAAAAATCCAAATGTGTTGGTGAGAAAGGAAAACTTATATATATAACCGCTCACATTTTGGAATTGAAGCAATCGTCTGCACAGATTTGTAGAAGAAAGAAGTAGAATAAGAAGAAGAAAAAAAATACTCTACAATTGAATTATAAATTGGAGGCAATGAAAACATAAGGCAACTAGACAATTATGAATAAAGCTTAACAATTCATGTCGGTGGACATGTCGCGAAGCGACTACACGTAATGCCTTAATTTCTCATTCTTGTGTAAGCCTGTAATATATATATATTATATTTACAAAATTTCTGATAAATCCAAGTAGGCGCAATTTTATAATAATTTATATTAACCGATTATATGATTGTTAGAGGATATACATTTGTTACGAGCACAGTTTATGCTCGACGATTTGCCGGCTTCGAGTTTCGAGATTTCATCATCATCGTCATCATAATCTTATCGTATTCATTGTCATTTATATAGACTTTGTTTATGTAATGCGTACTTCATTCGAGGTTTCGTCCCGTGAATTTACGGTGATCGAATTGACTCACTTTTCGTTCCGGGAGTAGGGTACGTCGTAAAAACGATCCTATTTTTTCGTGGAATTTGCAGCAGAATCCTGTAGTACATTGTTCACATCGTCGTTGTGTGCTCTTTGAGATCGACGAGCTAAAGTTCTTTCGAGATTTTAACAAAAAGTTGCTTAACCACAAACAAAATATTGCATTATTGGGAATGAAAGTTTTTTTTCTTTTTTTTTTTCTTGTTTTTCTTTCTTTTATCGGCCTCTCGTTGCAGTACTATACAAACGAACGAATTTCAGCGGAACATTATATTTTTCGCTACCACTACACTACAAATCTACATACTTATTCACAGCGATTAACCTACCATTAAAATTTTAAATATCAGCACAATTACCTAACGATGCACACCATTAGCGCTACAGTAGCTTAGGTTCTCAATAATCGTACATGATGCTTGTTTTCACGTCAAGATACATTTCCACGAGTATTGGTGTACACGAATGCACGACAAAATAATTCTGCTTATCCCTAGTACATCGTACGATTTTTCGAAATTTTTTTCAATTTTTAACTTTTCCTGACACACACACATATATGGTAATTGTAATAATAATGGTACACATCACATATACATGCACTTAACATTTACATAGAATATATATATATAATTTGATTCGTTAACTTGCGTATTGCTTCTACGAGTGTTACATGAGAGGTATTTTTCATTGTTGTTGTTGTTATCATTATCATTATCGTTATCGTTATCGTTATCATTATTATCATTATTATTATCATTATTATCATTATTTTCTTTTTTTTTTCTTTCTTTCCGTAAAATACAGTTGAAATAAAAGTGTCTAAATTATAGTTTTGTAATTTTGACAAGTTCCTAAGGTTTCCCACTGCAAATCCTCTAATAAGTTGCTCATGATCACCGTAAACTCAAAGTACATTTTGAGATCAGAAAAAACTCTCTGTCAAATCCTTGTATATAATAACATCAGAAATGTCCGAGGGCATTTTTTTTTTTCAATGAAGTATATTTTAAATCACGTAGCTTATATATATATGTATTTTTATTTTTAGTTATTTTTGTGGAATACGAGTAGACACATTTAGTAAGTAACATTCAACTTCACAATTAAAACGACCTCGGACATTTCGGATTCATTTCTTTTTTTTTTTTGTTTTTTTGTGTTTTTAATCTTATTAAATATCTCTTATTCAGTTGATAATAGAGAAGCCATTATTATTAAAACATTCTTTGTGTTTTTCATTTTTCTCAAGGTCTAATGTAGCATGCCAATAGGTGAGAACGTCTTCATGCTTTCCCAACGAATTTATTCTTACGGTTTTCCTGCAGCCATTCAAGAAATCCAGATTGGGAGGTTCTCGAGAGAGATTTTTGAAATTTTGAAAACTATGGCCCTCGTACTTTCTTAATTGTCCTGAATCGTGAGTATTACGTATCCTTACACTTACATCCTTTCAAATTCAGTTATAAATCCATCGCTTCAAGAGTTTTAGCTACAAACTCGTTCTTTTTTTTTGTTTTTTTTTCTCCATAATTTACTTGCTTCCTTTACATAAACGTTTGTCATTCGCAACACTACTGTGAGTTTCACACAGATTCTTTTCTATGTTAATGGTACACGTAGCTCATAACATGCATCATGCATATTTGCTTCCCTTCTTTTTTTTTTTTTTTTTTCTTTTAAAAAAAGCTCTTAAACGTACACGGCAATTAGTTGATTTGATATTCACACAACTTGCGTATTACTTATTTCCATTAACGTACATTTTCCAATGGCTCCAAGTCTCAAATAATATTCAATATGCCTTAATTACATTGATACTTTTCTAATTTTAACAACTACTGATTTTTCTTTTTTTTAAGATCGTACTCTACAGTTTTACTTGTATCTTGCATTTCTTATGGTCCTTATTGTTTTTACTCTTTTTATTTTGAAAATATCGCAGATTTAGAGTATAGTGTCTTATTTTTCTTATAATTATGAATGAAAGTCTCCTTACTTATTTATTTGGCCACACTTTCATATGTATTTTTATTATTCCTAGTGCTATATAAGCAATATCTATGTGATTAATTTTTGCATTCCTTGTATTACGGGAATTTAAAGACATTTAGTTTGTAAAATAGTGGAATCGTTTTGAAAAGCAATCAATTTTTACAAAAGATATGTTTCCTTTTAATGAATAGATTATTATACTTTATATACGATTATCAATTAATGGCTCAATTAATGTATATTACTTTAAAAAAAAAAAAAAAGAATAATGCTTTCTAACAATGTAAAGTAAGAGTTGAATAAAATATACTAAAATAATACGTGAAAATTCACAAGTCAGATTTTCTAATCTATTTTTCTTTCGCTAAAACTACAAATTGAATAGTTATTAATTACCAAAAATAATACTTGAGAAATATATATTATAATTTTTACTTTTATTCTACTAGCAATGCTAAAGGGATCTATGAGCTAATAAGCAAAAATTGTTAATTATTAACAAGTATCTTTAAATAGGTTAAAATAATTTTTAGTTAAACTCTGGAGCTCTTGCAAAGTTGCATGCGCTTCAAATAATTTATAATCTAGTTAATTTTATATATATCTGCGCGATCGAATATTATTATATTATGCTCAATTTTAATAGTAAATTACTTTAATAATTATGTAACAAAAATAAATTATGAATATATAATTTATTTAAATAATATAATCAGGATATCTACCCGTTGTCAGATTTTCAATCACTTTTAAATTATTAGCAAACACTTTAATATATATTTTTAATTACTTTTGTTATTGAACTCATAGAATATTTTTATACATTTCTATTGAAAAACGAAAATTTGTAATAATAAAAAATATTTATACAAGGTGTCTTCAAATATCTACCGTAAAGTGATTGTAAATTTAAATTAAAGCATCAGAGGTTTTTTTTTTTATAAATAACATTGATCGGTTTCTAAATTTTTTAATATGTAAAAAATGCAAATCATAACTACTAATATATAAACGAGCTTGGTTTTAAAAAAGTTTTCAAATCAATATTCATTTAAATATTGATATAAATTCATTTAACATTCAATTTAATAAATACTATTTAAATATTCATTTAAATATTTCTCTCGAGACATTTATTTTAACGTTTTTGTATTAATTTATATTAAGTTACTTTCACATTGAATACTTTCATAATAATGTTATTATTAAATATTAACAACATTGTGCATTAATTTATTGAACCATTAAGTAATTAATAAATAAAATAATATGCAATATTAGAGATATTCTTATCGATGTATACGTCCTTAATCTCGGTCATACATATGTACATGCACGTGTGCACAAATAATATATGTGTGCCTGTGTGCATAGTCACGATAAAGAATGTAAACACCAATCGGAATATCCATAACTTTCTATATATATATATATATATATATAATGCATTGTTATTTAATGCAATTACGTAAGTCTGTATGATAATTTATAGAACAAACATGTATTTAAACATGATCCAATAAAGCAGTCAATGACGTCCAAATTATTTAAACAATAAATTAATCTACTTTTCAATCGACCGCTAATAATAATTTTATCCCAAACAACAGCTTGTGAATTTTGAAGATTTAGTCATACATAAGTTGGCATAATTTTGACATTTTATTATATTTACCGGTAGATACCCTGGCAGTAATTATTTAATATGATCATACTAAATGATCTAAAGCAATTCGGATCTACTGCTCCTCTTCTTCATTTTCATATGTCACGTAACGTACTGACGACTTTTCCCCGACAATTAAAGACTGCAATTAAATATTATAAACGTTAAAAGCTATTTATTTTATAATTCATCGTACATTATATGGCTTTACTTTTTTCTCCTCTTTCGTTGGCGGCGCTTTCAAGAAGTACATAAACGGTGCATACATGAAATTAAGTACAGCAATTCCAAAAAGCATCCACTCAAAACCAATTGTGTTAACCAAAGTTCCACTTAGTGCAGGACCTAAAAATATATTCAATATTATCTGAATTTATTTATTAAACGTTTTTAACGTATGATATAATAAAGGATATCGCCCGTTATAATATTTAAATTTGGCTAAATGCCGTTACTCCGCTTCTTGTCGCGAAAATTCAATTGGAAGCTGTTCAAACGTCGCAAAAAAAAATGAGATTTTGTTACACTCCCCCCTCCCCCCGCCGCCCCCACCCCCATTCGCGCTACCTTTCTTTGCGTGTAAAAAAGAAAATAAAAAAATTAACTTAATGGCGTCTTGCTCCCTGGTTGGTAAATCCATCGCTTTTGTTTCACGTTATTCTAGGATTAAATTGAACTTGGCAAATATATCGAAAAATTGTGAGAAACTAGAGAAAAAATTAACAGCGATTTCACTTAATACGCGTAAACGCATTTGCATTTGTAATAAAAATGATTATTAAATTTCGAGCTCCTTAATATTTCTCAATATATATTACAAATGAAACGAAAAAAGTGTCATCTAAATTTTGTATTAATAAAGAGTGGATGCAAATAAATGTTTAACTTTATATTTGTCACTATAAGGAAATTAATTTCTAAAGGCTATTATAGTAGGTTACAACATGATCTGCAAAAATAAAGTTTATTATACGATAAAATTACTATGCTATTGAATAATTATAAACTACAGAAGTGATTTAAATAGAAAACATAATGTAACGTAACAATTTGTAATGAAGAGTAGCGAATGTACAGTAGCGCTAACACGACATAAAATTAAAAAGTAAAGGTACGGAGGGCTTTCTATTGAATAACTTGTACATTTTATCTAAAATTTGATCGAAATTATAAAGCATTTTAGAAAATGTGTTTAAGTTGATACAATTTACTCGATTAAAAGGAGATATATATGTATATATAGCTCGTTTTATTCCTAATGAATAGTTTGTATTTCGAGGGAGTTACATTGTAGCCCGTGTTCGTGTGCATTTGGTCGTGGTGCGCGTGCGTTTGAACAGACCTCGGATAAATTACTTATAAATTGTCTCTTTTAATTCGTACCAATTGCAAAGCCAAGACAAAAAGCTACGTCACCAATAGCATAAACACTCCCATATACTGCACTGTGTCTGATATCCACAAGATAACCAAGCTCGGGCATCATCGAGCTATCTACCATGCCAATAGCGAATCCTAAGCCTGCGTTTGGTATAATCAAATGATCGATACTTTTCGCTAAGGGTATCTAGAAGGAAAAATTTTTGCCTATTTTTAAGAGCAAACAAGTGAAAGTGGCACTTGGTGGCCGATTTATACGTATGCGTGATATACTTACACACATTAAACAGAAGCCAATAACGACAAGACCGATAAGTGCGGCTAGCCATCTATAAGAATACAAAACTTACTATATAACATTTTAGTGGTGCTCGTACTCTAAATTCTCGTGTTACCTAATATGTGAATACCTTGTGATTATAAATTCTAGCACACTCATTACAATATAATAATGCAGAACTACTACTATTGAGCTACGTGAAGTGAATTATTGAGATTGAAGCAATTATTATGGAGCGATTGTCGGTGTGAGAAGGCCAGAGGATGAATGTTCGTACCTGCCCATTTTGTGCCCCAAAGGCCCAAAAAGATTCGTCCCAATGAGGTAACTTATGCTCGCCGGTAAGAACGTTGCTCCTTGTTTCCACCTGCTCGCACTCATGGTATCCATCATCCAAATTGGTAAACTCGGCTCCAGCATGGCGATGCCCATATTTGCGAAGGTTATGGCACCTTTGGCATTCGTAATTGTTTCGTCATTAATACCGTTGTTCGTTGGGTCGTTGAGCTCAAATTTATCGGTCGGTTAGAGGGGTTTACAGATTTTAAGAGTATACATTACCCGCTGCAAGAATGATGTAAGGATCGGTAACTAGGGATTTTAAACTCGGTGGCTCGGCTTCCGTGTAAACAACCGATGGCTGGAGCATTAGCAGTTGGAGCACTAAAATTTCAGACGAAAACTTCACAAAATTGAAATACCTAAAGCATTGAGTTGATTTTGATTGGGCGAGCAATTGCCACTCGAATTATACAAGTCTCTCATCAAGGATATGCGACTCGTGTTACTTTTTATCGTTCTCTTTAAAAAAAAAATTGCCGCCTAACTGGCTTCAAGCAAAAATTACGTTGGAAGTAAGTAACTCCCCGCACATTATATTCAAATGCAATTGAATTGGCCTCTTAAAGCTCTAGCGTGCTCTCCCTTTACAAGCAATTTATTAACAATGAAATACACCACTCACCTCCATCGCCAAGTGCCAGTGCTGATAGTATAAGAAATGGCGCGGACTTTCCTACAAATTCGTACATCAAGCCACCAAAAGGTGGCCCAATAAGGACACCCAAGGCCAGTCCTCCGAGGGCTATTCCCATGGCATTCCCTCGCTCCTTATCGTCCTGATAGCGCTCCGCCAACATACCCATACCTGCGCACATTAAATTTGCCTTAAACATTTAAACATAAGTAATTCGTGTGGTTTGGGCGCAATATTAAATGCTTTTATGGGTCTCTACGTTATTATGTTGTCACTGTACTTCGTAGCTGAGCAGAGCAATTATTTATGTCTTTTCATTGCGTTTGTTTTACTTTCTGCTAATGAGAAATAAGTTTTATTTGCGAATTTTAAAAACGAATCTCGTTAACATTGAGCGTGCAATTATTTATTTATGAATTAATCGAAATTACGTATACAAGCATATATGAGCTCTAGATTATAAATGTTTGGAGCCTTAATAGTTAAATTCTCAGCCGTCCTTCTATTTTATATCTATATTTTTATATCATACGCATTTGTGCGTGCGTGCGTGCGTGCGTGAAATGCGAATACCTTAATAAATGAATCTTTATATCGTTATTACAATAGTGGTAGCTCGTGCCGTTTCATCGATAAAATAATAATGAACCAAAGAATGTTTTTCAAGAAAGAACGCTAATCGACGATTTTATCGAAAGTTTTAATGATTAATGGAAGCGTTTAGTACCTGAAACACTGGAACATGAAGACCCAATGCCTTGAAGTGCACGAGCTAAAAAAAGAATCCCATAACTTCGACCAAAAGCAAAGATCAAAGTAGACAAAAACATTATAATAAAGCCAGTGAACATAGGAATACTATAACCAATCCTAAAAAAATAATATTTATTATTGATTATCGTACTGCAAGAATATTCTTTTATGATTCTTTTACGTTGTTCAGCATAATGCATTACTACTTTTCTCTCCCACCCCCCACCCCCACCCCCTGCCGCACCACCACCACCACCGCCACCTTTTTTTTCTCTCTTTTCATAAAGCTCTCGTTTACATTATCTCGTATAATCTTTAGTTTAAGTAATGCTCTATTGTCAAACTTGCATCAGAATCCTTTTTTAAAGTGAAAGAGAAGAAAGTACTTGTGTGTCAGGGGCCCCACTATAGGATTTGCCAACAGTTGAACAAAGGCTTTTGAAGCAAACATCATACCAACAGCAACAGTCTCTTCAATAAGTTCTCGATGTCTTTGTTTCTTTTCCAACACCTCAACGGCCGTCTGATTAATCGTTGTTGTTTCTTTAAAAAATAACATTGAAAGAATGACATATAAAGATGTATCGCACATTGAGATTATAATGAATTGTCAGCAAAGCAAATCTGCTTAACGGACAATAACCGGCCAGAAAGCTTATGCATACGACTTTTCATCGTAATTGAAAGTGCGGTAAATGTCGATCTCTCCGACTAATTAGCGCACTGGCATAATCTAAGGGGATAAAGGATAAAGCGAAGAAGAATTTATTTCATAATTTATTTCCAATGAAGGTAATTGATTGGATGGGTGGAGGAGCGAGGGAGGCGCACTAACCAATGGGGGCAGCAGCTGTAGATAGAATAAACTCCAAAGGTGAATTGTTGGAGGCATTTGGAGCGCAAGAACAACCAGCTGCTGTTGGTGTTATTGTTGTCGTGGTCGTCTTGGTTGCATGATGTTCCGCCCCTTCGAGATGTTCACTGAGGGTCGAGTTCGGATGTTTCATGTCATAAAGGAACTCGGGGATGATTGGCACTGAAATACATTTTTTATTTATATGGGTATGCGTTTTATATGTCGATGTCCAATTATGTTCAATTAATTTGCTTGCGCGATAGCTCGTAATCAATTTGCAATTGAGATTATTATTGAGAATGGGTGTCGAAAATTTATTCCAAAAGGATTCTAATCCATTGGAGTGAAGAGTATTTTATACAGTATAGATCAACCCTTGGCCAAATCAGATAAAGTGACTGTTACACTTTTACGACTTTTAGTGCTTATCGTGTCAGCCCGCAAGATTTCACCCACGCGTTTGTGTACACCAACACTAGCCACCACTCGCAATCGCTCATCCATAAATTTTATTTTCAATCAAATAACCAGCAACGCTTTAACTTGATTCGGATTTTTATGCAGCCTATAACAATAAAATATACTTCACGTATACAATCGATCGATAATTTAACTATAAGCTTGATGATAACATATTGAGGAGACATCCAAGCAATAAAAATAATTTCAGATACTTCCTATTGCCACGGCTTGGATATTACATAAAAATATTCTTATTTCATGAGATATTTCACACTTTTCTTGAGAATGCGTAAGCTATTTAACACTTTATTATTTTTACTAATCACAATTCGATTCCGTGAGAGTTGATTAAGCTGCTTGCAAAGAACCATTATATACAATAACTTTCTAAATATTGCTCATTAATATGCAATAAATATTTTCCAATTACTTTCAAATATGATAGTACAGATAATTTATAGGAGTTACTTACTATAGTAAAAAGCTTATAAAAATCATTTATACTACAAAGTATATTAAATTGTTCACGTTCACGTAAAAACAAGTAAATTACTTTTTTTGCTTTTTTTGCATCTTTTAAAATTCATCAAAATTCAAAATTTCAAAATTCAGAATATACACAATTTTATTTCATCGATTTGTCAAATACTAATTTTCTAATCTTATATATGAATCCTTTCATTGCTTACGCGAGCTTATGAAAATTTGTTTCCCACTTAATCTCTACACTATCGACGTATTACACATTAATAATTACCGTTTGAAATTTCTTAATTTTCTGCTCATAAATAAGTGAAATAGATTCCATTGCCAATAAATAATCCTCCGATTATTCAAACTTGCGATCTGAATACAATACTTGTACAATTACAATTAGCGCACGTGCAATATTTAGAACGAAACGTACTCGATAAATTCCATTTATTTGCGCATAAAGCAGGCGATGGAACATTTAAAATGAGTCATTTATCCATAAATAGTGCACACTCGTGATTTTTTAAAACAAAATTCCATTCGCTATTTACAAGCACTCTAGGCAAAAAATGTATTACACCGGGGGTGTAACTCAGTGGTAGAGTGTCTGCTTCGCATGCTGAAAGTCCTGGGTTCAAATCCCAGCACCTCCAACCCCTTTTTTTTTTTTTTTCATCGTATTTTGTTGTTGTTGCTGTTGTTCCTCTATAATATTGATACTCGCCGATAACAACGAACTTGTTGAAGTAGCTAATATTTTTCTAAAATGCCCCGCCAAACTCTCAATTAACGAGCCCACAGCCTCATTATACCATTCGATTGTTTAAAAATTTCTTCGTACCTCGTCACAATATTTATAACAAATGCTACCTACGTGTTCTTATAATGTTGAGTGGCTTTGAAATTAATGAGGAGCTTCCCTTTGGCCTTGCTAATTAACGAACAAAACCACAATATATATAACCCCAAGTGCAGAAGTAAATAGAGCGAATAGATTACTTATTGTAAGCAGGGGCTAGTAGTAAAGAGAGAGGAGGGGGGGCGGAGGAGAAGAAGTCGTGGTCACATCGTTCATCCTGGCAGTTTCATCTGAAAATCGTACCAAGTAATCGATTCGCCAAGCAGTGCCTTTAATTAATTAATTAATTAGCATAAGTAAAGGACGGGCAGTCAGATCCTAATGGTTATTGTTCGTCTCGGCCGTTGGCCATCCAAGAGCAGTTGTCCAAGCGAGTTTCTCCTCCTCCTCCTCCCTTCGATCGTCCGATCCGATCGTCAAGCAATCGCCAAGCCAGCACCTCTCCTCACTCGAGCACGCAAACAAATCTGGAGCGGTTTGGTTTGGTTGTGTCGACGGCGAGGGCGTCGAGGGCGACGCGGGACAAGGAGGCGCATTAACCCAAGAGCCAATGTACGAGTGCTCGATCGAGCGTCGCTTCCGGCATCGGTCGGAGGAGTGGCAAAAGTACTAAGTGCGAATGAAATCTCCCCGAGCGAAGCGCGACTTTAATAAGAAGCTTTGGTTAACGCGCGTGCGTATACGTGTTGCCGGCGCTTTGTAAGTGGCCATCTGCGAGCGTCGGCAAACGACGTTGGCGATGTACGGGGCGGTGGGGGGGTGGCGGGTGGAGGGGGAGGCTGTATATATATATTGTATATAGCGTTCGCCAGTTCCATAAATGCATGACCACTTATCTGGATTGGCGGCGTGACATACGGCGGTCCATACGTTTTCCGCGCGCTCGCCCCTCCTGAATTAAACATCGAGGAGCGAGGCACTGGGGCGGTTGAAAAGTTAAAAGCTGGAAAAACTGCGGCGGGGGACGTGCGCGATCATTCCTTCCCTCCCTCCTCCCTCTCCCCACCTCCCCCTCCCAACCCCCCACCGACCCCCCACC